>UNPT01000439.1:0-41186 GCA_900536445.1 Hymenoscyphus occultus
TCTTGACCACTCGCTGTGCTTCTTCTTGATTTAGCTTCTCCTTTACTGTAGCCGCGTCTGGCGTGTCCCAGTCAAAAGAGGTGCGAGGGGGGTAGGCATTAAGGAGCTCAAATGGCGACATCCCAATACTCTCGTGAGGTAGCGTCAGCCGGGCGTAGTCCATAATAGGTAGGAGTTCAGACCAGTTGTCCTGATAGTAGTTGACAAACGGGCGTAGGCGCTGATCAAGATACTGATTCATAATCTCTGTCTGTCCGTCTGTTTGGGGGTGGAAAGCTGTAGAGAGTTTGATCTAGATCCCTAGTATACGACAGAACTCGTTCCAGAAGTTAGAGATAAACTAAGGTCCTCGGTTAGACACAATTGTCTATAGCGCTCTACGATGTCGATAGACATACGATATGTAAAGCTGGGCTATGTCCTTAGCAGTTGTAGTCTTGTAACAAGGAACAGAGGTGCTTTGCTTGCTTAGACGGTCAACCACTACAAATACTACGTCGTACCCGTGTTTGTCTCTTGGCATTAACTTGAAATCCATACTAATATACTGTCCAGGCCAGTCCGGGACTGGTAGCAGGTGTAGGAGTCCTGGTGTTCGGTCTCGAGGCACGTGAGCTCGCCTACAAGCGTGGCAGTTACGGATATACTAGGCTACGTCTTGGGGAAGTCCTTTCCAGTAGTACTTCTGGCTAAGGATTTGAGCTATCTTTGCTTTACCCGGGTGTACTGAGGAGATCTGGTCGTGAGCTTCTCGAATTAGATCAGCTACTAGGGTGTCTTGTGTAGGAACTACTAGTCGTCCTTAGAAAAGGAGTAGTCCGTTGTCTAGCTGGAAGTCACCTAGCTGGTCCTCTACTTACTTTCGTAAAGTGACGAGTAATTCTACTAAACGATTGGCTATTAAGATTCGCTCTACTAATTAACTCGGCTCGCGCATCGCTTCGTCTAAGGGAGCGAGCTCTAGGCTATTGTTCTTCAGGATCGCTAGGTCAAGTTGTTCTAGCTATAGCAAGGCCTTAGTACAGATAAATGCATTAAGCTCGTCCTAGGGACCGACGTCTTGCTCTCTTCGTAATAAAGCATCTGCTTGCGTATTGTCCTTGCCTACCTAGTACATGATTATAGAGGAATATTGAGAGAGCAGTTCAGCCCAACGAGCCTGGCGGCTAGTAAGCCGTTTAGTTATCACAAAATACTTAAGTGCTTTGTGATCTGTGTACACCTTAAACCGAGAAGGCGTACTTTATAGTTCAGGACGCCAGTGGCCTAGGGAGCGTACAATAGCTAGCATTTCCTTGTCGTAGATCTCGTAATTACATTCGGCAGGAGCTATAGTCTTTGAAAAGTAACCTACAGGATGCTATTCACCGTCAGGGTATAGTTAAGAGAGGATACTAGCTACCACTCTATCAGTTACGTCTATTTCTATCTTACATTCTAGCGTAGGATCGTAGTGTCGTAGAAGAGGGGACGAGACGAGACGTCGCTTAAGTTCCTGGAAGGCTTGCCGGCACAGCTCGTCAAAAACAAAGGGAGTTATAGCTTTTGTCAATCGCGTAAGTAGCTTAGCGATAACGCCGTAGTCTCGGATAAAGCGTCTATAGAAGTTATAAAAACCAAGGAAAGACTACACTCCTTTGACTGTACTCGGCTCCTTCTACTCGTATATTACAGACACCTTGTCAGGGTCTACTTTAATACCGTCTATACTAACTATAAAGCTAAGGTACTTTGTACAAGTAACGCTAAATTTACACTTCTTAATATCTGCCTGTAGGCCAGCATCTCGAAGTCTCTAGAGGACTTTTTGTACGTGTTCGTTATACTTAAGAGGGTTGTCGGAGTAAATAAGGATATCGTCTAAGTAGGCAGTGCAGAAGTCGTCTAGGTAGTCGAAAAGCACGTCGTTCACATAGCGCTGGTACGTTACGGGACCATTCGTGAGACTAAAAGGGAGTACTTTACACTTGTACGAACCATACCTAGTACGGAAAGTCGTCAGGTCTTCCGCGTCTAGGTACATCCGGATACGATGAAAAGCCTAACGGATATCGAGCTTTGTAAAGATCTTTGTATTAGCAAGGCGGGCAAGGGTCTCGTCTATTAGCGGTAAGGGGTAACGATCCTTGCGAGTAAGAGCATTTAGCTTACGGAAGTCGATATAGAACCGTAGGCTGCCGTTAGGCTTACGTACAAAGAGAGTAGGTAAGGCAAAGGGTGCTTGGCTTGACTCGATAAATCCCTTGTCTAGGTTCTTAACCAGATACTGCTTAATAGCCTTGAGCTTATCTACTGACTAGTGATATAGCGGGCTATATCTAAGGGTGTTTAGAGCTTCTAGCTTAATTCGGTGATTGTACTAGCGGTGAGGCGGGAGCTTGTCTGATACTGCCTTTGAGAACACGTCCTCGTACGAGCTGTACCGTAAAGGCAGCTTGTCCTTAATCTCCTAGATAGTCGCTTGCTCGTTATCTCTAAGAGTCTCTTTCTCTTAGATTGTTCGGTCTAACTTATATAGGCTAGTTAAAAAGAACTCATTCTCTTTTCGTTGAAGGTGAAAGTGGAATCCGTTTACATTAATATAAGCGATGTCTACTAAAGGTAGGGATTGCTGAACTAAGGAGTCCGGCGAATTAGACAGTTGACGTGTATCTTCTAGGAGATGAAGCTCTTACTGTATTCTACGTATCTTGTCTCGTATGTCCTATTCGTGCTTCTGGCCACTAATAGTCTTGACTTCGCTTGTGTCCTGGCTCTTATAACCTGAGTCTATCTCTTCTAAGAGAATACTAGACGGGGGTGGACTGACGGGGCGGGCGAGGATACGAGAGGGCTTGCCTTGTCTGCCATCCTAACGTCGTATATCCTCCCTCTCTATAGCATGTTCTCTGGCTAGTACGTCTTGCTGATGGTCGGGCTAGGTGCGTTAAGGGGCGATGTGGCTTCTAGGTATAAGGATCTCTTTCTAAAAAGTAGGCGGGACAGAATACTCGTCGTCGTTAGGCTACATTAGTCTTCCTTGTCCTGGATTTAGCTAGATTTTGAAGTAAGCTATCTACTTAAGTCTAAGGATTATATCGTAGTTCCTAAGGTCTAGGATATAGAAGGGGATGTCTCTTTGTCGGTGTCCATCTATAGAGAGTTGTGTTACGGAGTTGGAGGAACTGGGGGCAGATCACGTGTAGCACGGCACGTGCGTGCCGCTGGCATTATGTATATAAGCTCTTGTTCCTCTGGAACTCTCTTCTCTCCTTACTTAGTTGTTCGCTCTTTATAGCAGTGTTCGGTTTGACTCAGTATTCATTACAGCAAGCAGTGGTTCACTCCACACGTTCACAAGTTGAAGGGTAAGGATATGAGTAACAGACTTGCTTACTTTACTATCGAATCCTTTGGTTACAATAGGTCGTTTCAATTTTTTAGGTATAAGGTTAAAGAACTTAGCTATATTAATAGCACAAGCAGTATTAATAAAAGCAAAGCCGTTTGCTCTAGTATTAATCAAGGCGTGGGTTATAATTGCAATTCCATTGTTTCCTAGAGTACACGGAACTGTAAAGTGCTTTCTACCTATTAATCGACTTAAATTAATCTTTTTTAGACTAAGAGCGTACCCTAGGCAGGAGTCTTGACCTAGGGTTCCTCTTTTCCCGAATCGTACACAGGCTCCTAGTCCGCTAGTTCTCCTTTAATCTCCTTAACATCTACCCGCTTTTGTGACGAGCATGGATGGAATAGCTTTAACCAACTGCGCCAGCGGGCCAAAAAGGCACAAGAATTGATCGACGATCAATTCGCTATTCTACTACATTAGGAATGCACCCAGCACCACCCCGTGACTCCCAGCCACGTGACGATCCGTCACAGCTTTGGCTCTGAGTAGGTGGCAGCAAAGTGACCCTTCTTATAACAGTTGTAGCAGAGAGTGCTTTCATCCGCGGGTGCTAGGCGCTTCGCTTTAATAAGTCGGGGCTTTTCGCTAGTAGCGCGCTCAGGAGTGAGGTTAGACGTAGAGCGTTGAGAGCGTAGAACAGAGTCAGATGTCGGCGATAAAGCTAAAGTTAAAGCTTGCGGTGCTTACGTAGTTGACTTTCCTTTGTATCGTTTCTAGCGCTCCTCTCTTACGGTAATACGCTTTAACTCAGTATCCAAAGCTATAGGACACATTATGTCTAGAAAAAGCAGCAGAACTAGCTAATAGGCTGAAAATCAAACGCCAAAATAGACATAAGGAACCCATAATCCAACCTTTTTGTCATCGTCGCATGAGATGATATCTCTCGGCAGCCTGGCGCCCCTGTTATCTCCATCATTTCCACTAGAATCACCTACCTCATCAACTCCAAAGTTTACATCTTCCTCTCTTGTTAGGTCACGTTTATATTTGCCCGTTGGCATGTATAGCCAACGGTCACGAAGTTCCCTGGCAGCTTTATGAAGCCCCCAGCATACCGATTCATCTGTCATACCTCTATCTCTTATTCCCTCGTACGTAATTCTTGCCATATCCACACATATTTCATCATTTACTTCCCATAGCGTGCCAATAACGTGCCGATAGCCCGCCAGCTGGAAGGCACTGATCAGATGGATATTCTGGTCGACAAAACTCTTGCCTTTGATTCGACCAGTCCCGCATGCCGAGAGATAGGCAAGAAAGGGTGAGTGTTCCCGGAGGTTTAATTCCAGAAGATTGGCAACCGTTAACGGATCACTGTTCCCATCCTCTAAAAGTAAAGAGCTCTTCAATGGATCATCATTATCTGTATAGCCATGGCCAGCAAAATGGAAGATATTACAATCCGTTAAATATGACATGACATCTTGCTTGCATTGCCCGGGCTTAATAGACTCTAATGCCATTGATTGGCATAGGTTATGTAGCATCTTAACCTCTCCTGTTGCAAAAGGGAGGGGGGAACTTCCTGGCGTATGCTCTATAGCGATAAGGAGCGCCCGCGCTGGGGCCGAGAATGGACCTTCTGCATAACGCCGTTGGCGGCGGCCGTGTATGATTGCTTTGATAGATGAGGCATATGATGATATAGCCCTATCGAGAACTGTTTCAGCAGAGCCTTGAGTATGACGTCCCGCTGCATGGACTGGGAATTTGCTTAGTGAGCCAGTCGGAATCCACCATATGCGAGGCCAGCACCCGTTGGAAGGTGTTTTGGTAAATCTCAGGGTATCGAGAACCGGTTGTGCTACGGCCTCCCATAGCTATTCAAGGATTTTTGGAGTCGCTAAACTTCCTGTCATACGATCTTCAATATCACTAGTGTGAAGGCGAGGCAGCTTTAGAGACCGGAGTTGACTATTCTCGATAATTAAAGCGTTATAGCGATATACGCTGATATTGACAATGACGATTGGGCCATATTCTGCAGCGCTCTTTAATTCGCCCTCTGACGGAGCACAAAGAAACTGTTCAAGTCTAGGCAACGTTCGAATTCTCTTAATAATTTTTCTAACTTCTGTTTAGCGGCGATACGCTTATCCTGTCTAGTAGCGATACGTTGATCGATTTGACGATTGTTTGACAGTTTTGGAGTATCGAGTTGATCTCGAAGACTAATATATTCTTTGGCAAGCTGGGGATGATTTTTCTGAAGCTCAGATACATCAGTACGTATTTCATTTAGGAATCCTGCAATTATATTACGACCAATCTCTAAGAGTTGGATTGTATCGAAGGGTGTTTTTGCTGCATTTAATACAATTGCTGCCGCATTAGAAGCTAAACCAGAAACATTTGCAAGGAGACGTTGCTTATCCAGTGCTTCAAGAGAGCGCGGTGTGAGTAAAGGAACTAAAGAAACGACTCTAGAGGCAGTTCGACAGGCTTCTGGCCAATTTTCATCATGGGCGTATAGCTTAAGTAAATGTCTCCCGGGTTGCAAGCGATCAGTAACATGGGAGGAAGAATTGTCAAGAGCCTTTTGGAACAGTTGAATAGCTGTTTCGAGGTCGGCCATTGCTTCTGTGGCTTGATATCTGTCACGGTATGCAACGCCAAGAGCCTATAGTCGTCTAGCTTCCTCTGGGTGGTCTGGCGGTGTTTTGTTAAGAGCCTCTTGGAACCGTTGAATTGCTGTTTTTGAGGTCAGCTATTGCTCCTGTGGCTTGATATCTGTCACGGTATGCAACGCTAAGAGCCTGTAGTCGTCTAGCTTGCTCTGGGTGGTCTGGCGGTGTTTTATAATAAATGAATCCACGATCATACTAGATACGCTGAGTGATACAATGAGGCTGAGTCAGACAATGAGGCTGAGCGAGGGAATGAGGCTAATCAAGGTGTCTTTGTGAAACCTCTTTATTCAAGGGAGCTAGGCTATGCCTACCTAGAAGTGGAATGCTTTACCATTAGGCTAAACCGACCTCAAAATGTACTTCAATAAAATCAGGGGAATTTAGCTAGGTTCAACTATATGGGTTCAGTCCCTGGTAGTGCACATGCATAGGTGTGATGGTGAATGAGCATAGGTTTGGCTTGGCAAGCAGCACTATAAATAGCTTCAGATCCTTTGGATCCTCTTCCTAGACAGTCTAAGTATTTGCACCGTACCGTTATTGCACTTACATTCTCTTACAATAGGGTACATAGGCCAGGGATATCATATATAGTCACATTCTTGTATTAGGGTTCAACTGGGTAGTTTTCTAAAGAGTGCTTGATTTTATCTGTCTTCAAGGATATAAAGAGGATGAAAGGAGTTCTAGAGGAACGGAAGCTTATATCTATGATTCCGTAGCACGCCCGTGCCGTACTACACGTAATCTGCCCCTAGTTCCTCTAACTCCGTAATATAACCACTACTCTTTCTGGGCTTGCTCTCGTTGCTAACTTACGTACGTGTACCGGAGACAAACACAATAAGAACAGTGGCATACCTATTAGAGAAATCAGGCAGGCGTTAGCTGATACATATCGTTTAAAAAGGAATAATAACTTACGTTGCCCCTGCTAGAATCAACTCCATTGTCCTCGCTCTCGTTAAGCAGGAAAGTATAAGGAGGTAAGATATTGTAGAAATTATAACAATAATAATCCGAATCGAGACCTTGTGAACAACGTTACAAATAATCACTGGCGTTAGTAGCAGAAACGTTATCAAGAGTAACAGGAGCGCCCTAGCGGTTTGTTGAATCCATAGGCCAGAATAGTTATATACGTTTAGATCGTTCGAGACATTATGTAAATGGTGCTATTTGATCGTTAGCACTAAATAATGCTTCGCACCTTTCTCTTACCTTTCGGAATTCTCGCCATAGTTGAATAAATTTGTCTTCTACCTAAGCTTTAAGCTGTACTACAGCGCTATCCCCCGCGGGAGCAAGAGATACCAGTTCTTGATGATGTGTGAGGTACGCCCTCTCTTCTCGGGCCACACAACCGGTGCCGTCTAACCAATTCTACAGCGCCTTAACATCTCTTTTCTGAGCGGGACCAAAACTTAGCATCCGGGACGTTCTCTCGGAAAACTGGTCTATGTTCTGTTAGTAGTTAAAATAGGTCTCTTACTTATATATTTACTATAATTAGCGAGACAGGATTTGATATCCGATAGGAGAGAGATTCGCTCTAGATTTCTATCATATCGGCTTTTTCCGAGAAATAGGGAAGAAGTCTCTTCGTGATCCACCTGTTCAAGTCTCTGCTTAAGTATAGATAGCCGGTCCTGTTTCAGTAGGAGGAGCCGAGCTCGAAGCTTGTTAAAGCGTCGGCACAAAAAGTAAGGGTTATATATTAACAAGAGTACAGTAAAGCGGGGATATCCAGGTCGATAATCCTCAACTAAATTTGCTAATAAGCACACTAGTTTATCGAGGCAGAAAATACATACTCTTTCTTATCTGTACCTCGTCTACAATACTAGATTAAGAGCGCTCCTAACGTAAAAGATAATATTAAAGGGCTTCTATCTTTTAATAGCTTTTTCTTAGAAAATTAATCAAGGTAAGATCATAATTGAGATATTGCGTATATCGTTATAGTAGTAATATATTAGGTCATTGAAGTATACTATATTAACGTGTACAGCTACAACGTAAATTGTAGGCGCCCGCTTAGCGATGTAGTTATGCCTAAATTAATTGTATGCGCCCGCTGGGCGATGAAGTTGTAAATTGTGTACGCCTGATTAGCGATGCATTTATGCCTAAATTGATTGTATACACCTGCTAGGCGATGCAGTTGTGCCCAACGTCCTTATTCCTTACAATCTGGGCACTGTTAGCCTCATAATAGACCCTGCAAAACCGTATATCCTAAATGATATATAGGTAGATGTTAGGCCTAAGTCAATCGGCCTCGTAACCAGATTATTTTCCTACTTCTAAATATAGCAACCTCAGAAACGTGGGTCGCTTTCACTTTTACGAGGTTTGTATAGTATTAATCTTTTATAGCCGAAGTCCTAGAATCTCCTTTGACAAGGATAACAAGCGCCCTTATATAGTTCCTTACGCCCAGGTTATTATCTACCCAATACTCTTTGATCTTTTCTAACTAAGTTATTATAGAACCCGAAATTTAATATAGGAGATAAAGTATATCTACTAGATAATAGATCTCGCAAAGGGCCCTATATCATTACATCTATCAACTCGGGAAGATATACGCTAAGCCTTGAAAACGGCGAGGCTATGAGGAATAGTGGGGATGTAGATATCGATTATTTAGAAGCTGCTTAAGGCTGTGTAGTGTATTCGTCACTTGAATTAGAGTACGATAATTAGGGCGCTAGTAGATCTTGGGGGGTAATGCAGTTTGCCTTATTTAAGCCTCATTCTTTCATGAGGCATTTTGAACCTGTCAATTTCTATTAATGCTCCAGACAAGTAATGTGCCCTATAGTGGCGGACGTCTGCTACGGTTTTCTACGCCCAGCTTGTTAGTCAACTACCTGCAGCTGTAAGCCCCGAGGCTCAGCCACCATTTTGGCGCCATCATATTCTTTCCTCACTTTTGTTACCTCTCAAGCCTTAATGCTTTAGTAGGTAGTTATACTTAACTAAAGAACTTTTAGTCTTGTCTGCTCTCTTCTCGCAAATCTTCAACCGTGCTAAACACGTTGCGACTTACGCTTGTCAACAAAATAGATCACCAAAACACTACTGTTACACATTATAGGATTTTAATCGGAATTGACGATTATCTAAACAAGCTACTAAAAAGCTGTGTACGCGACGTCCAAGATACCGCGAGGTACCTAGAGACTAAACTACACGATTCGATCCGAGTATAGATGATTACGACAAGTAAGACTAGCCAAAACCCATCTGATACTATTATAGATCAAGCGCTGTTACCGACCAGGGACAATGTTACTTCAATATTTAAGAGCGTTACTTCTCTTGCCAAAGCTGGAAATTTCGTGTATATTCATTACTCGGGGCATAGTACTCAAAAGCCACCTTCCGGCGAATTTACTAACAAGTCTACAGGCGATCTAGCGCTGGTTCTCCTTAGTGGAGGAAGAGAGTAGTATCTTTGGGGCTTCGAGCTAGCATCTTTTTTAAAGAAGATGGTTAACAAGGGACTGGTTATTACTCTTATTCTTAACTACTGTTTCTCTGCGAGTATCTATCGCCGCAATAACCCTAGCGTCCGCTTTCTCCCTTACGATTCTAAGTCTAACTTAGACCATCTATTAGATCCTAAGAACAACTTAGAGGATGGAATGTATCGCGATGTTTCTATGCGACCTAACTAGCTTATGAACCTAGATAGGTATACGATATTTACTACATGCGGTCCTCACGAAGAGACAGCCGGGCTTACATTTGACAGGGTGAACTATAGGGCTTTATCCTATTTCCTTCTCGAGAGTCTTAAGCTTGCCGGCCTTACGAATAGACATAGGAACATTTATAATTACCTACGTACGAAATTCCAAGGTTCCGGCTTGCCCCAAAATCCTATTTTGTATAGGAATCAAAACCAAGGCTTCTTCGGCTAAGTTACTTTAGATATCACAGAAGCCGCTATTCCAATCATTGTCAGAAAAGACGGCACTCTCGAACTACAAGCCGGCCATGTATACGGCGTCGAGACTAACGATCAGCTTGTTTTGTACCCTGTAGATTATGCTGAAGGTAACCATAGATCACAAGGGCACTCGGCGGTTATAAAGGTCACTAGTACTAAAGCTCTCACGTCAGATCTGGGGCAATTAGATAAACCGTCTATTACTATTCGGACAGGATAGTTAGCGAGACCCCTTACTCGAATCTCCCTCTAAAGGCTTCCTATACGACTCGCATCCGGGCTTTCACATCAGGACTAATGGCTTATAGCACTGAAAGAACGATCACTTCATGTTCATATAGACACCGACAAACGTCTGTTTGCGTTCGATGTAGTGTTGAATAATAGAGAATATAAAATTTTGGATGAATTTGGCTGTGAGATTGATAATCTGACAAGCATGCCGCAAGACTAAACCGGTATTAGCCAGATTAGCAGCATCCTAGAGCACCTGGCTCGATTCCGACTAACGAGGGATCTAGTTAATGAAGTAGCTGACGATTCTTTCCAAAAGTCCTTTCAGGTATACATTGTTAGTAATAGGAAGTCTTTTAGTCTAGATATCTTAACAGAAATGAAACACGATACTAGAGTGGACCTAGTTATGGAAAACCAAGGAGATAAATATCTTAATTTTTTTATTTACGATCTTGGTCCTTGTTGGCAGGTAGAAAATATAATCTCCGGAACCTATATAGTTGTTGCCCCATAGAATCGTGATCGGAAGGGGCTTACGATGATGATACCCGACCAAATGAGAGGGAAAGGACTTAGCTCATGTAACGACATACTTAAGGTTTTTGTTACCTCTTAACCTACATCTTTCGATATATTAGAGTTGCCTAGACTAGGCGAACAGGCTAAAGGGTCCGAGGTACTACACCGGACTAGCAGAGAGGACGGTGATGGACTAGAGAATTGGGCGGCTATAAATTTTCCTGTTCGTATTTCCCTTTAATGTAAATTTTATGAAGGGGTGGAATGTTTTATGTAAGCCAAGAAAGCAAAATGGGTAGATCAGATACATAGGCATTTCTACTTGTTCCTTTCTCCTTTCTCCTCATTTATCATCGTTCATTAATGTATTCGGGCGTCTTTTTTGGCTTACCCACCTACCGTCCCTACTCTTAGAGATACAATACAATCAACACAGGCTACTAAGGCTACGTGACTATATAATGTCGAATTAGAATGAATAGTACGGGGGAATGAAAGAAATAAGTTCAGGTCGTACAGTATTTCCCTTTAAAGAAATAGCTTCGGGTAAGGAGGATTGAGTTGTCTAGACCTCAAAAACGAGCTTTGTAATATAACTACTTGTTTTAACAAAGCTGTTGTAAGTTAGGCAGATATTTTAATTATTTTGCTTTCCTATGCCCTTTAGTCCTCGTGATCGTGCGAATATAATGACAACCTATGCAAGAACAGCATATAGTAGCACCAAAATTATAGTAGTCACGGAATATGAACACATTTGTAGTTATTTAGTCTACATCCTAGCCATATATGAAAGAGAAGACTTTAAGTAACAGTGCATGCGACGCATTGTGTATTAGGCTCCTCAAGAACTCCAGTCAGGGAGGACGAATGAGCTGGTCAAATGGCAGGATTTCTCTTGTGGCCACGACCAGAACTCTCCAATATTGGCAGAAAGACTTCTCCCCCTTTGTCTCGTTCACTCCCTCCCATGCAAGACAGACATTCGTCTCCTCATCGGCCTTCGCAATCCTCATCTGATTCAGCTTTCCTGGTATCTCTGAATGGTCTAGCCAAAGGCCCGGAACAGGCCCTTTGACGGCTCTTGACGGCTTCTGATCTAGATATCGAAGTTTCCCAGAAAATATCCCAAGGAAATCCCCTGGAGCCACGGAAACCAACGGAGATATGGAATACAGGTTTGTCGAGGCAGTCTTTCTTCTAATGACCCGTTTCTTAGATTCGCCCTTACAAGTGATGATGCCAACGAACACAGATTTATTAGAGGCAGGCTTACCCTTGATACTATTACGAAGAATATGCTCGTTTAGTTTTCCAGATGTGGCTCTTATACTATAATTAGCGAGGAAATTTGTATATTCTTGTTAGTTGTTAGGAATACAGGCCTACTCGAGTAGAATAGAGGTTTCTGGGTTCTGGGTTTTGGTGATGATTCTTGTTCTTTTTAGCATACATGAAGCTGTGAGCTTGAGGCTCCAGCTTTTGCACTAGTACCAAAGTGGTCTAGTGCAGCCACGTGATTAAAACCACCTTTACGTCCCGACATTAGTCTTAGCCCCAAATACTAAGATTGTTTGCCTAGGCGCCTAAGTGTGTTATACGAAGTCTTTTAAAAATCCGCTTATTATTAATGTCACACTTACTAGAAAAATCATCTCCTTCTGTAGTAATGACCCTAACTCGAAGTTGTTAAAGAGGAAAGTTAAAGATATGATTCTACAAAAGCAACATGTCGAGTTCCTTAGTAAAGCGGAAGAAATATGTCTTGAACTCACTAGAACGGTAAAGTAGTAGATTTATTACTCCCCTTAGGCGAAGTTCTGAAAGGAGTCTCTAGTACGACGTCTACTTGAAAACATTGTCTCTGTATATGCCGTGTCCCATGGCAAGTACAAGCTGTTTAGCGGCAATTTTCTCCTGAGGAGTGATTAATGTTTTCCGGCCTAGTAGAACAGGAAGTGGTCCAATCATCTTCGCGCGTTGCTAGATCATAGGCCAAAAGTAAGTTTCTTTCCATAGATTCCGCTGTCGGGTTCTTACATCGTTAGCTATTCCTTTCTCAATAAGGTTAATAATACATGTGTAGTCGCTCTCCTCTCTAAATTCACCTGTTAGCTTAGTTGGTTTAGAAACGGTATCTAGCAGTTCCTTCTCCGCCAAGTCTTTTATATCTAGGCGCGCGATTGGATTTTTAGTCATCTTCAATCGCTCTACGTATTGTTGCAAGTTGATTTCTAAGGCAATCCGTGCCAGGAGAGCTATATTCATCTGTTGCCGATCCACAGCAATGCGCTCCAACTCATGTCTCTCGTAGCTTTGTAGTCTGTCGCGCTCTATGTCAAGGGTCGGCCTTGCTGTTTGACGGTTGTGTCTAACACAATTCATAGAGATACTAGACAATATCTTCGAATACTCTAGGGAGGTGCTCGTAGCATGCAAGTAGTCTAGCACTCCTAGAATATAAGAATTGAGTATACGACTAGTATCTTTAGCCCTCTCGAGCGCTTTTATTACATCTTCTATTCGATGGCCTGACTCATCGAGGATTACGCGCTCTGCTAAAGGAGTCTATGTAAATACGCTGGGAAGATAGTTATTTGTATTATATATCTCGAGGGTCGAGCCTGCTTATAAAGCTTTTGTAAGCTAAGTTGTAAAAGGCTCATCTAATGAAGACCGGAGTACAGGCAAGGACTTAGAGCGGCTAAACCGATTCAAAAAGCGATTTTGATGGCCATTCTGGTCCTCTGCACTTAACAGGATGTTAGGAGCTACTACTCTATCCCTAAGTTCTATCTCGAGAGCCGGCTAAGAAAAGTATTCCTCTAGTATCTCTATTCCGTCATTATAATCGAGTGCGCGTATATATTCTTTTTCGGCTAGCGGCAGCATTTCGTCAGGGGGCTAGCAATGTGTATCGTTCGCAAGAGTCTCTAAAGCTGTAGATTCTTCAGAGGAGACGGTAGAGCTGGTGCTCTAGAAATCGTCGATGGCGTACTCGCTACTAACACAATCCTCAATAGTACGTCCGCCAGAGATCGTCCTACTTATACTCGTACTGCTGCCTTGAGGCTTAGGAGCTAGGGGCTTTGGTCTCTTAGACCTGCGTCCTCTATTGATTGCCGTCTATATAGTAAAGTAAGATCTTTTCCGTGGATCGGATGCTAGACGTTAAGAGGCACGACGGACGGAAGGTCCTTCGTTTCTTATAGATAGGGGGCTGAGGGGAGGAGTCCTAGGAGACACGAAATCAACGGGACATAATAGAAGACCTGCTTCTCCATTCTTCTCGACACAATGTTTTTGAACGATTATAGCTTTAGTAAGCGCTTAGGATGTCGAACCTGCTCACTTACTAACTTGACCAAGACGAAATATTAACTCTGGCAGATCTGCTTCTGCAACTTTAGGCATACGAAGGATACGTAACATTCTACGTACATTTAGTACCAGCTCGTCGGTAACTTTGTTAGCCATTATGCTCTCCGTAGTACATACGTTACTTTAATTAGTTGTAGGAGGTTCTAAGGAAAAGTAAACAAAATCAAAATGATTTTCGATAGGGTGTTAGAATCGTGATTAATAAGTATTGTCTAAATCGTCAGATAATCGACCAAGGTAAACGTGTCCCCTATCCTCCGCAGACAAGGAATTCGAGTGATTGTCGCTTAACGTCTACCGGCGTCTACTAGTATATAAGAGTATTGTTCCTGTCGCGATATCTTTACTAATATATCTAAAGAAGAGAATAGGTCTTGTTTCCGCTCCTAACACCTTTAATAGCTAGCTTCCGCTCTAGTCCCGAATCGTTCGACAATGGGTAGTAGGATCCCTTTAAGGATAATATTTCTAGCCCGCAACAAACACAATATATAGACCAGCTCGACTTCTGTCAACTCTCTAATTAGGACGAGGGGAAGATGTATAACGAACACCCCCCAACCTATATATACTATTCGATGGAGTGGAAGCTTAGAGTAAACAATAGGGAAGTATTAAAGGAGACGGAGCAAGATCTAGTACTAGTACTAGCGTCTTACTAGCGATTGTTCCTCAAGTCTAAGCTTAAGGAGGTTGTTCTCCGTAAGATTAGAGCGAAGAAGCGAGACTTGAAGTCTAAGGATACAAAGATTGTGATAATAGTTACATAGCAACGCTCGGAGCCCCCTGTCACCAAAAGTTTTGATGAAACAAACATTGATTGGTCGGTTGTAGAGACGCAGGTTATAACATAGGGGTTTCTGTTTCTTGTAGGTAAGAAACTTAGAGTAACTATTTTATTTAACTACAATTATGTCGAAACAGGTTAGCCATCCGCTACGTCTAGAAATACTAATTAAAGGCGCTCTACTACCCAACGAAGGCTCACCGAGCTAAATACACAGCTTAATATGGACGAAGAATTGACCGGGCAACCGACTATCTGGAAGGACGTATATAAGACTATGCAGTGTCCTGGTTCTCTGTGCGACAAAGAACCTCATTGCTAATGTGACCCTGTTGGCAAGAAGCATTACCCGTTGAGGCTACGCTACTTGAAGAGCCTCATAAGGTTTGTAGAACAAGGCGGCCTCTTAGAGACACACTGTAACGTGCCAGAGGAGATCCGCCAGCAGTTGTATGCAGAAGAACAACACTCCCTTAATACGAAACGCCAGAAGGCTAGCGCCTCCGTAACAACCCTTCCCCCTATCCATATTACAAATACGATACCTACATCGTCCTGTCAACGCTGCCAGCAAATTCCCCCAGCTGTTCCGGAAATACCTCCTCCAAACTCTTGCCTCAGTATCCCTGGCTTTCGTGATAAAGCAGTAGAAGAATACTATGATTAGCATCAGTCAAAGTTCGAGGACCCAATATACAAAGTGGAGTACCAGAAGGGTCACGATGTGATGAAGGAGAACGCTATAACCTTGCAACTAATCTATCGGGATCCGAATCCAGACTTTTTGATCACGGCAGGCGTTAAGAGAGGGGCTGCGTTACATATCGTAAATGATATTGAAGAATGGTTCCAGCAGTGCAAAAGAGTCAGGACTGAGTAATAGCTAGAATAGTGTCACGGTACAAGTGCAAGTCGAGGACAATTGCGACTTGGTTGAATAGATTGATTACAAGGAGAGAAGAGATTCTTAAGGAGATCTGTCTTTTAAGCTGGCTTGGACTGGCCTGTGCTGGTTTGTCCATGGTTGTGAATAGCTTTATAAATGAATGCAAGTCACATGACATCATCCCTTGACAAATAGTGTTACAGAAGGCTGTTATTTCTTTACTAGGTAGTTCAATTTATATCCCAAGTTTACAGTTCTTCCATCCTTAAACCTGTATGCCTAAAGTGACCCTGAGCACTCTGTTCCCGCTCTCCAACTACGTCAATGTACTAATTCAAGAAATGATCAAAGCCCTAGGTTGGGTTGGCTTCGTAGACTTGCCAGTTCCGTTTAATGAATGCTTTCAATTCCGCAAAAAACTCTTTAATCGGATTAAGATCTGGAGAGTATAGTGGCAAATAAAAAAGTTTAACTCTAGCATTAGCACACATCTCCGCAATTCGATCTGTATGATAGAAGGATGCATTATCCATTACAAGCACCGATTTTGGCTCTGGCCACCTACCACAAAAGGGCAGCAGCTGCTCGATGAAATCCTCAAAGACTTCGCCGTCTGTGGTTCCCTGGAAGATACGACTAAAAATTACCCCATCTACTGTATAGGCTGGCAGTATTTGATATCGCTGCTCACGCTGAAAGCGAGCAATTTGGACAGGAGTTGTCCCAACGGGAGACCAGCCAGTCCGCCGGAAACCGATACGTTGATCGCAGCCGGACTCGTCTACAAACACAAAGTGCTCAGATAAGAGACTCGAAATTTGGTATAGATAGTGGTCACGCAGATCCGCATTCCGCCCATTTGCAATGCGGCGAGGCGAATTTGCTTCTTAGTCCAGCCCCTCGAACGTAGCGCTCTTCCAATGCTGGAAACTGTTACAAGAACATCGAACTCGTCTAAGAGGAAGAGTACCATTTCGGACTGATACAGCCCAGGCTTTTCTAGCAAGTGTTCACAAAGGGCGTCTAGCATAGGAGATGTGATGCTACGCTGTCGCCCTCCGCTGTTCTGGGGGGCTTGAGGGGCGCCATAATATCGAATGTTTGAGCGTATCCTTCGTACGCCGCGAGTACTACAGTTAGCTGCTATTGCGATCTCCGAATTAGTAAACAGTCCGCTTGAAAGCATGCTAGTGATTAAAGAAACTTGCGACTTCGCAAGATGTGGCGCCATTTTTGGGTGCTGACAGGTGTTGAGAAGGAAGAGTTATTGAAGATGACCATGTTCGCACAGAACCTGAAGTCACTCCAAGCTAAAAGCAGCGATTTAAAAACCTGAGGCTACAATGATGACAGAATATAGACTAACCGTATTGGGCCAAGTGCCCCACAAAGGTGTGGCGCATGTAAAACTGAAGAGAGTGTGCAAAGAGGACACCGCAATCGAAGCCCTGTGAAGGTTCCACCCTGACAAGTCCATTGTAAGTACAATTATAATAACAATAACCAATTATATACTAGGGCTTACTCCTAGAGGGTTTCTATAAGGTAAAATAGAGGTAGCTTCGAGTAGTAGCACTTTAGTTAAATTTAGAGCGTTTGTTAATAATACTACCTAGTAATAGTAGTAAGCTTAGGGCTCGTAGTGTTAAGGCGCAAGAGCGTCCTTGAATAAAGTATACTGATTGGTCCGGGGGCGGACTTACAAATTTCCGCGTCACATGACCTGATAATCGATATTATATCGGTTATCGCCAAGACTCCGATATATTATCGTTAAAATATTTACGATACGATAACTTATCGTCGAGCCTCCGATATCACATCGATAATATCGTGCCCAGGTCTGCTGACCAACTTCGCCCCGCCACAGATCTTCGTATCACATTACCCCACCACTTGTCAGACCGAGTCTGAATTAAACGAAGATGTCCCCAATACTCTACGAGTAATCATCAACAATTCGCGCCCCAAGTTATGTCGTAAGAACATCAATCATTGTCGTTTCCCTTCCAAGCATAAAATCAACCCTTCATCTCTCTCTTTCCTTGTCCCCTCTCATTAAGATCTATCTGTGCCAGTGAACTTTCCACCCCTCAACAACATCCCTCCCCCCCCAATCACAATTCCTCCCGTTCCATTCCATCTCCAAAAAAACCAACCGCCAAAATCCTCAAACTCCGGTCATCAAATACTAGGCCGTGAGAAGGAATATACGACGCCAGGATCCTCGTCGAAGACACCATTGTGAAGAGGAGGAAGAGTGTTAGTGAACAGATGGGGATGTGGATAGGGGGTTGATGTTCGGTGTGAGGGGTGTGTGGGAGGTTAGTGATATGGGGTTTGAGATGATGATTGATGAGGGAGGAAGGGGGGTTGGGGATGGGTTTTGTTTCTAGGAAGTGGTTTTTTGGATAGAGTGAGTATGAAATAGGGATGTGTGATTAGAGTGAGTATGAAATAGGGATGTGTGATGAGGAGTGGAGATATAAGTGAGGTACAAGTAGAGGAGATGTATTTATACGTACATAGACATACTATCTATACATAAGTACGACAGACTTGTACAGCACAATACCATCTGTGCCACTTAAAACTAAACTAAATTAAACTAATACTCTCCAAATTCCAATAAGTACTCTACTAGTATCTATATCTAAGCAAAGCAAAGTAAACACTACCTACTTAAGTTTTAACTTGAAATCTCATGATTACTGATTAGTTACACCGGTAGAGTCCTATGTATATACATACCCGCTTCATCGTTACCTCTAGCGCTAGTCCCCTTATCCTTACTCTTTTTATTAATACCGATACCTCGTCCGTCTGTTTATAAATTTCGTTCTCCCTAGAGTATTATATATAGTATATATATACTCGTAGATACGTAGAGTTAGCTAGGTTATATATGTATTATCTAGGAATCGAAGTAAAATCTCTTTTTATATATATATAGTATAACGTATAGTATAGTATAGTATAGGGGATTATAGGTATTAGAATTGTGGTTATATTAGTGTTAGGAGTGTAAGAGTGAGTGTTATATTATATAACGTAAGGAAGTTAAATCAGCTGGATAAGGGAAAGGAAAAGGAAAAGGAAAAGCTCCCATCTGTCTGTATGTCTGTCTGAGATTTTTGAGAGGGAGATGGTTGGTTGGTGTATGTGAAGTATAGTGTAGTACGGTACGGTATATAAGCGAGGATAGGAAGGAAGTACGGATATGGGATGGAGGGAGGTTGTGAGATTTGGTGCTGGTTCTTTGGTATACGTATGTATGGTAATCAATCTATCTATCTCTGATTCCTTATTTGGCTTTTGGGGGTTGAGTTGGGATTGGAGTTGGGGGTTAAGGTGTTCGTTCGTTCGTCCTAGATCTAGATCTAGATGTTGATCTTGGTAGCTTGGATGAGTTTAAAGGGGGGCTTGGAGGGTTTTGGGGGAAGGGGAAGGGGTGGACACCGTGGAATTGGAGATAGGAAATAGAGTGCGGGAACTTGGGAGTTGGGAGCTGGAAACTGGGAGCTGGGAGTTGGTGGTGGAGTTGGTGAGTGAGAGGTGACTTATCTGGTGGAAGGAGGTGGAATTTTTGGGATGGGTTAATATTTTTGTTTTTCTTGGATTGTTGCTTTATAGTATTGGATATGTACTGGAGATTGTTATCTGTGTTATGTATGTATCTTACCTAGCCTTTTTATACTCTTTCGTTTGTAGATGAAATATCCTATTCTACCGTGGAAGTGAAATTTCTCCGCTGGATTTGGAGGAAGTACATTACCCGGAACCTTTAAGATTCTTCAGATGGGATGGTGAGGATGGTGAGGATTTTACTGGTGCCGGCTACTTGGTATCCTGTACCAATATACAGGTACTCTAGCTGACATGCTTTCCTTGAATATTCCCAACCAACATCGATACCACCATCCAAAATTCTCCACCAACCAACCAATAAATATTTTCTTAATGCCACCAACTAATACCTGATTCACCCCATACCCATACTCCCATATTTTAAAGCCATGCAAGGGTATGAAAGGAAAAGTATTATCTACAATTCCCCTTCCCTTCCCTATTTTTCTGGATACCTACAGCCTGACCATGAACAAAGCAAAAGCAAGTACGGATATACTAACTATTGCTCTAAGGACGGTGAGTGCGAAGATGGCTGACTCACTCATTGAACTTGTGGCTGGTGTTGGTGGGAGGTAAGAGGACGGGTTGGAGTTGCGGGGATTTGGAGATTCAATTTTTGTGTTTTGCTGGTGTGAGGCGGAGGGATTGTGTTCCTGCTTTCTTGGGAAGATCTAGATTTGGATTTTGAGGATGTAGTAGAGGGGATGCTTATAAACATAATCTTTGAGCGGAAAGGGGAGGGGGAGGGAAACAGCGTGAGAACAAATTACTTAATAACTTAAGTACTACACGCGTTACTTGGAGTGGAGTGGAGTGGAGTATGAGTAGTATATATTACTAACTTAAGTAGTAGATTTAACCACTCGAGTAATACTTACAGTAGTTTGGTATAAACAGTAACTAAACTATAAAACAATTATCCTGAAATATAACGTCTTCTAGCTATATCTCCTCGGGTATACTCTAGGTAGTCGGTCCGGCGTATTTCGTACTACTCAAGTAGTACTCAGAGTCATTGGAGTACTTGGCGAGTTAAGTTTAGTAGGTCTAATGACTACTCAGAGTTAAGTTGAGTAGGTAGGTACCACTCCTCAACTCAACTCAACTCAACTAATTTTCCACGCTGGTCACTGCTGGGAAGCTGGGTTCTGTTTTTTAGGATTTTGTAGTTTGAATGGATGAATTTCTTTCGAAAATGTGAATCACTAGATTATGGTATAATGTTAGGTGTTAGGTGATTGGTATTTGTCCGTTTGGGTGTGGTGTTATGGTTATTATTATATCTATTAGGGTGTGTTAGGTTTTTTTAATTAGATTCTTGGTGATCAAGTTTTATGGTGTTTTGGAGGGGCGAGAAGGGAAGAAGTGGGATGAAAGGTGGGTTGAAATCGTGATGTGATCTATTGAATATCTGTCTAATAAGTAATTCTAATGAAAAGTACAACAAACAAAACTTCCCAAATTTAGAAAAATCACTCTTAACCCAAGGAAGCCACTCCAACGCTAGGCACTACGACCTATCCGTCTGGCCCATCTTACTACTATGCCCTCCAACAGATCATATAGGCTCCGAAAAGGACAACTACCACCCATACTAAAGCGAGTCCAATGATGAGGATGATGTATGGAGTTCTGAGGCCTCCACTGGATCTCTTGCTAATAGTAGTAGGAGATGGTTGGTGGGGAGATATGGTGCGCCTTTGTTTGATGGGTAGGAGGGTTGAGGGTATTGATGTTGGTGGTGGGTATATAGTCCTGGTGTTGGTTGTTGTTGATGTTGTTTGTATGGTTGTTATGGCATCCGAGGTTTCATCTTTGGTGATAGTTGTGGACAAAGATGGTGAGACGTCTTCGATAGGTTGCGCTGAGATCGAGGATGTGAAGATGACGAGATAGGGGAGGAGGATTGCGGATGAGAAGTTAGAGAGGAAGAGTTTTATTTTTGGCTTCTTTGCTTTGGATATTTGAATAGGTTGGAAATGATTGTTGAGTGCTTGATGTGGATAGAGTTTGTGCAGATGTTTAAGGGGGAAAGAGAGGGTTATATCACAGAGAAGGATATATATACTTTTGGAACAGAGGATCTTGGACCTGTATATGTGAATGGAAATTAGAATGGGAATTCATGATTGGGTATGTGAATCATAAAGAGAAGTTGGGCTCTTAACGTCTGCTACTTTTCGAGTGGTAAACGAGGGTTGGGGGGTGGTTGGTTCTCTTTGTTATTTTTCTTAGCGAATCTCAAGGAGAGATTTATAGGGAGTGAAAGCAGATACGCAAGTGTTAAACAATATTCATTATGGAAATGTATTCTAAAGGCGCCCATCAAAAACAATCTGTCTAAACATCTATCAATCCCCAACTTCGACCCTATAACAATCTCCGTAATAAAGAAATCTAACCTCATCACACCAACACCTCTCATCAACGAACCAAATAAAACCCTTCCCTCGTGTACCTCCTAGACAGAGCATTACAAATTACTCCGACTTCTACAAAATTTAGAAATAGCCCATACCGCTAGGGCCGAGGCTAAAACTACCCCAACTACGATGCCTACCAACACCTCTATAGATGGACCGAATCCATCATCTCTCTTGATTTTGAGACTGGCTGGTGGTGGTTGGCTGGAATCGATAACAGTATTTGTCCTTTGCTTCAAGGCGACAGGCAAGAGGGTCGTGGGAGCTGCGTGATCTGAGTGGTCTTGTGGTGTGGCGTGTCGTACGAATTTTGCGAGTTTGGGATTTATGGGCATGATTTGTGCGGGTTTGTGGTTTATGGGCATGGCACTTCCGGGTTTGCCTAATGGTGCTTTACGTCTTTTTGTATGTTGGGAGTTTGAGGAGATTGCGCGCTCCTCTTCCTGATTTCCATATGTTGGAAGGATGAAGAGGGACAGGAGGACGAGCATAGTTGCCAAGAAGTGTGCGGTGGAGAGCTTCATATTTGCTTTAGGTTCAAGCGTGTGTTGGGGTTTCTGGTGATATGTAATCTTGACTTGGGATGCAGAGTTGTTTGATATGTGGAAGGTTGAAATGTGTTTTAAGAAGAGAAGGAAGAGGTGGGGTTTATATCGATATGTGTTTGATAAAAGCCTGGGACTCCATGAATGGCATTCTGATTGTGTGATTCATGAATTTGTATTCTTTACTCAGATTAAGGCTACATTAGCTCTTAATGTAGCCACTAATGAATCACATCTCGCCTTTCAACGCCTTCCTACCGACTAAGTCATCTCAAGCTACCTCTCTCTTCCCCCTCGCTATAACACTCACATCATTCCTCTAAGAGAACCGTCCATCTTTTTGGACACACTTTGAGAACATATTGTACTAGAATTCCTAAAACATTCAACTTAATTGTTCTAAATCATGTAGGCTAATAAAGATATATTAACTTGAATTTTCCGTAATCGCACGCATAACTAGTTTCTTTGTGCAAGGCCTTTAGGATAGTATTATTTTGACCTAGGTGCGTTCATAGTAATGACCGCATTTCTTACACCATAACGAACCAAAGCACTGTCAATCAACCAATTTTGTAGCCTTTTCCTGCAAACGCAGCACATTGAAATAGCAAAAGCTACTACAAATAACCCCAGTAATGCTATTGCCACTGTTTTCTGACCAGCGTTTTCTTCCCTTTCTGGGCTAACTGGTGGTTGTGAGGATGTGTTATTTCCGTTTTGGCGAGGAAGGATTTCGATTTTTGGTTGCAAAAAGACAGCTTTTGGATGCACAGCTCTTGTGATAGTTGTTCTTGTATCTGGGTCTAGGACAAGAGAGTTCTGGCTTTCTCTCTTGCCTCTGAGTGTGGAAAGCACACGCAGGAATAGTAGGAGGAGCATGGCCGCAAAGAATAGAGAGGCAGAGAGCTTCATCTTTTTCCATCGTTTTTCTTGAGGATTCCACGGGACTTATCTCAATAGCTCTTGGAATAAGACAAAAGTTGATTTGTATGGCTGTGTCTTGCTGGATGTGAAGCTTCAGATGATGTTTGTGAAGGTAACAGTGGGTGCGCTCTACGAAGGTGGAGGATGTTATATACTTCGGACTGTTTGAGACTTCACAAATCAATTTTGTGAGGGATGTGAATCATAAGCAGAGGTTAAGACTCTAGTACTCGTATTGGTGACTCAAATAAACAATTCTGAAACCCACCACCACCACTACCACCACATTATTTGCTCTAAATAACACACCAATAATCAAGCTTCGTAAAGGCCCAAATCTGCCTTTCATATTGAGGTCCGAACCACTACAATAGTCCCTCGCGTCGCTTGCGAGTGCGCTCAGAATACCGGTAGTATAACCAACACGAGACCCCTATGATCAAAACAAGCGAGATCAAACCCACTGGAAGTGCCCAATACACAATGATCAACGGATCCATGAGATATACGTTTTTAGTGTTACGGAACTGGCTGTGGTGTTCGACGGATAAGGATGGGTGACATATCTTCGCTCCAGGAATGAGGTCGCATGTATGTTGTTTGTACTGGTTGTTTTGGTCTTTGGACTCAGAGTGTCTGAGTATTTGCCTCTCTCATCCTCATTTCCACATGTTGGAAGGACAAGGAGAGTAAGGAATAGGAGGATCGTGACTGAAAACAGAGAGAAGGGCGAGCACTTCATTTTGCTTCTTTGTGTTTTGCTGTATTTGAGTCTTTGATATCTTCGGAAAAAGTAAGTTGTCTGGCTGAGCGTTGAGATGTTGTTAGTTTGGAGTTGTTTCTCGGAGAACGAACGCTGCAAATAAGTATGTCCAGGACGTGGGCTTTTAGACATGCAAAGACAGAGAAGCACAATAATATCGATTAGTCACTCAATAATAGGCGACTACCTTCGTCGATGTTGAAACGGATATACAATAACACATCAGAGGATTCTGTACTTCGACAATACGTTATTGCGACGTGGCATGATGGGGTTATCGCGGAAAAGGATGGATTTCTCCATCCCCGGTTGTTGCTTCTTGATATTGTGAACTCAAACTATTCGAAAATGAGACTAGCAGAGCTCCAATGGAACCAGCAATATCCATCAACACAACCTCAAAAAGAACCCGTTGGACTCTCGATAGATGAGTTCAAGAAATTCTACGTTCATGAAACGATCGTACGTGCCAAGCATACAAACAGACGAAAAGACAACGCAGATGGACTAGAATATGAGGGGAACGAGGAAGAAGATATGAACGAGGACGAAGACACCGAACACTGAGCTTCGGCGGGATTATTGAGACTCAAGCAGTTTGGCAAATCTCCCAATCTTCAGTCTCTCGTTATGTTGGGTGTTGGACAAAGAGGACATGACGCGAGCACAGTATTTTTTGTATCAAACTTTTCAAGCGAGATCCTATTTTAGTGCACCAGCGTGCAGGACAGGGCTTGAGCGAATCAGTTCGATGTCGCTGCAACAATCCTTCATTACTTTGAGACCCACATTCATACTTTCTTGAAAATGAAGGATTTCTGTGAAGCTGGATAAATCTGATTTGGTGTGATACTATGTATATTTGAGTAATCTATCGAACTAGTTGCTTGTTTTTAGTGACGTGTTTCTAAGACTTTGTCATCGGACTGGTAGATAGGAAGGTAGAGATGGAGTGACTAGCAAGGAACACTCAAAGTTCATGCTGTATGATTCTCAGCAAATAAATATCTTTCTGCCTTACCACCTATTCACTTAGAGGTATTCAGTAATCTAGAAATGGAAAAAGATCGAACTTATTCAATGCTTACTTGGGAAAGTACAATCTATCATGACCTATAGTCATGAATGTGGTTGTCCATGGAGTCTGTCTCTGGCATATGTGTTGATATAATGACTTGACATTTTGTTTCAGTGGCTATGTTTGGTTACTATACATCTGGATTACAACGAGGAAAACGAAAAAATTGTTATTCGTAAACACTTCATATGTCATTACTCATCATTCTTCTATAACGCTTTCATACTGACTTCGAGAATAGCGGGACAAAGCAATTGATGCTAGATAATATCGACCCCAAGACCTTCGGTATCTTTGTCAACTAGCTTTAAAAGAACTTTATCGTGGACATGGATAATTTGACTGCCTATCATGAGCCTCTTATATATCTCCAACTCTCGCATCCAAATTTATATAGCGACCCGGAGCTGCAAAATCAGGCACTAACGTTATTAGAGAGCGTATCTTAACTACGATCTCTCGAATACAATAATATAGACAAACGAACACTTCCACTCGAACTCCTCATAAGGATGTACGGGAATACGCCTACGTCAACATGGTATAATGGGACTATCTCACCGGAAGACCTGAATTTATTACCCCCTGGACTTATTGGCTGATATCATAAACATAACGTATCCACGCGGCGGATCCTCAAATATCGCTGGACTTTCCATGGATGAACCTAAGAAGTCTTTTGTCTCCGAGGCAGTCAAAAGCACCAGGAATCCCAACAAAAATACTCTTCTCTAAGTATGAAATTCAGTCACAAAGAACCGAGGGCAAAGAAGAGCACGAGAAAATGTAAAATAAGCGAAATGATCGAGTCAACGAAAGCCCCACCCCTATGAATGAGAACCAGTGTAATTAACAAAGCCCAAGTAGATATGTCGATTACATATTCATTCTCTGCTATGTATATGAATTATGCGAGTTTAGATGTAAGACTACAGTAGCTCGAGAGTAGGTATGTAGTGGCGGAAGTCTGGTTCCGCCCCCATTTTTCGGATCTCCGAATACATCATACCAGTACAATGTTTATTATGCGGGTGCCATAACATGTTTTCACTCCCCCATACCGCAATGTGATGATTTCCTGTAAACTTCCATAGACAAAGCTCCGAAATCGGCACTGCTTTATTGCACATTGCATGAAAGTGACCAGCAGCATATGAAATTTAAACTGCCAAAGTCACCTCCACATGCCCGTACAGTTCGAGATACATCATGCGACACCAACTTCTCCAAATATCTACAAACACCACCAAAAAGGAGACAAGAAACCGGACATCCATCCTCCCATGTGGTTACATTAGTAACTCATAGAACAAACCATGAACAATAATGACCCAGAAAAGGCCCCTGGCGAAGCGACACAAGAACCACCTCCACCTCCAACACCGTCTCCATACAGCATCTACACAGCGCGCCAGAAACTCCTCATCGTAGCGATAGTCTCGGTAGCAGCAACCTTCTCAGGGTTCGCAGGGAACATCTATTTCCCCGCCATCCCCAGTATCTCAGCGGACCTAGGTGTCTCGGCGGAGCTAGTGAATCTGACTATCACGTCGTACATGATCTTACAAGGGCTATCGCCTTCGATTTGGGGTGCCGTGGCTGATGTAAGATTTCTTTTTCGATAACCCATTTATTTGGGAAATATATACTGAAGAGGACAGTAGATATAAGGATGAATTGCTGATTTATAAAAAGGTCCACGGGAGAAGAGTCACATATCTGTGTACCTTCACCGTCTTCATCGGCGCCTGTATCGGCCTAGCAAAAACATCGCGTTACTACCAGCTCGTGATCCTACGATGTTTGCAAAGCACGGGCAGTGCGAGTACCATCGCCATCGGCGCGGGCGTGGTAGGTGATATCACGATCCGCGAGGAGAGAGGGGGGTACATGGGATTATACCAAGCAGCTCTACTTTCCCCCGTAGCTATCGGACCCATTCTCGGAGGGATATTCTCGCAAACCTTAGGATGGCGATCGATATTCTGGTTCCTGACGATATATGGCGGAGTATTCATCGTCATCCTCGGAATCCTCTTACCAGAAACCCTCCGAGCAATGGTAGGGAACGGCTCCATACCCGCCAAAGGCCTCTCCATCTCCCTCCTCTCCTACATCAAACTCCATCGAACCCCCACCAGCTCCTCACCCTCCTTACAAAAACCCCCCACCACAACACCACTCACCAAAACCCTCCCCGTCGACTTCCTCGGCCCCTTACGAATAATCTGCAGCATCGAAGTAACCCTCTCCATCCTCTTCCTCGCCATCTACTACACCATCTGGCAAATGATAATCGCCGCCCTCTCCACACTCTTCAAACAAACCTATAGACTAACCGAGCTCCAAATCGGGCTCTGCTTCCTCGGCAACGGCCTAGGCTCCATAATCGGCACGCTCACCACAGGAAAATTCCTAGACATCGACTATCGGCGCTTCAAAACGCGTTTTTGTGGACGAGCCGAGGATTTTCCCCTGGAGAGGGCGAGGTTGCGAAGTATCTGGGTCTGGGGACCCCTTCAGATTGCGGGGGTCCTGGTTTTTGGGTGGACGTTGGATTATGGCGTGCATATTTCTGTGCCCGTCATTTGTACTTTTGTGGTTGGGTGGGCGGCGACGAGTATTCAAAGTATTATTACGACGATGTTGGTGGATATTTATCCGAAAAAGAGTGCGAGTGCTACGGCGGCGTTGAACTTGGTGAGATGTTTGATGGGTGCTGGAGGGACGGCCGCTGTGTTGCCTATTGTTAATGGTATTGGTGTTGGTTGGACCTTTACGATGCTTTCGGGGGTAATGCTCGTCGGTTTGGGATTATTGGTAGTGCAGATAAAAAAGGGGGTGTCTTGGAGAAAGAGAAGGCTGGCGAAAAATGCTATTGGATCTGGTTCGTGATACTTTGAACCACTTCGAAATGTATAATCTCTTTTATTTTGATTACATCCTCACCTTAAGCCCAAGGCCCACTACTACTTTTTTCGACACTACATCAGGTGCTCTAATATTCGCCCACCCTGTCCACCACCATTCGTGATGTAGAACGCAGTATAAACATGGACTCCACCAATACATATGGTTTACAAGTAGTCAATCATCATAGCATGCCTATACATAATCCTACAATCCTACAATCCATCCCTTATCATCCTCGCTTATCTCAACCCTCAACTTTTCATATATTCAACCAATCATCACCTGCCTATCCTGCTTACACCTCTCACATGCCACCAACACGAACCCTCTCTCACTCTCATCCATCGGCCCACAACTCTCACACAAAACAGGCTGTACAGGCATAACTTTAACAGCCATACCTTTCATCAAACCCTCATATATCTCCGTCTGAAACTCTGTGACATCACTTGTCAAACGCAGAAACGCCCATTTTACTCCCTCATCAGCTAGCATATTTTGCATTTCTGCGATAGCCATTTCTACAACCACTAATCGTAAACCTGGGTTCTCGTGAGTGGTGCCTTTGTAGACTCTTCGTACAAGGTTGAAGAATAACTCGTGTTCTGTGACAAGGCTGATGAGGTCATGTTGGAATCTCTCAGTGGCATAGTCTTGGAGGCCATGGACTTGGAAAGTAGATGCGAGGATGAAAATTTGGACGTGGAGGTTGAGGATAGACTCTGGTGCTATGTCACCGGGTGGTTCGGGATAAACGGAGGTGTAAATGTAATCGAGTAGGTATTCTGCTGCTGCGGATGATTCGTATTGGGAGAGGTCAAGGATCGGCGCCTAAAGTTTCGGTTAGGCCGTCTCCCAAATGCAAGCATCCAAGCCTCAAATGTTGATCAACAATGGAAGCAACCACTCATGCCACTTACTTCCAACACTTCCAATCCCTCAATCATGGCTTCCAAAACTGGCGACTTAGAACAAACGATGACCTTATGCGCCTGCCAAGTTCGTTGTTTATGGATGATTGTCAGATCCGAGTACTTGCCCAGCATCAGTGAACTGTCACGATTAGCCGAGCCCGCGTTGTATACGCGCAAGAAGCTACTAACGTGCGAAGAGCCGGGAGTGCACCATCGTGTATGGACTGTATTCTTGGAGAGGGGGCATTGCTGCTTGGGGATGGGGTAATGAGAGTAATAGGAGCTGAAGTGGTGCTGGGAGAAGGTTGGCTGGGTGAGTGACTAGTCATCCCTAACAGCTGTGCGCTTGGTGTCGCCATCTCTGCGTAGAGTTCAAGTGCATCAGCTTGTCTTGCTTCGTAGATGATCTGTCGCTCAAATTCGTCGTGGTGGGTTGAGGAGTTGAGGCTACGGTTGTCGGGAGGCAGGGTTGACGTTGACGTCGTGGATGGAGTTTGAGAAGAAGGGCGGGGTCTAGCCTCGAGGCGCGTGGCAGTCATTGTCGGCGAGGGGTCGCGTAGAGAGGCGAAGCGAGAGTGGGATGGAAGTAGCTAGTGAGGGGAAGGTGCATTGGACCTATATGGTGAATCCAGAAATCTGGGAACAGGACTTTCAGTCATTCCTGCCTTCGTGAAAAACTACAGCTTCAATTGAGGACAAAGACAAAATACGCCACCTTGCCCGAAACAGACGAACGTTTATAGTACGGTGATACCTGGGCATGTAGAGCATATAGATATTTCACCTATAGGTATAGGTAGGTATAGATGGGTCAAGTCACGCAGTGCTTGCCCTTCCCTTATCACTGCCGCCTCTTTGGAATGAACCTGGCACGCTCAACTCTCCAGCTCTTACATCTTCAACTTCCGTCCCCGCCATAGAAATATCATCTCCAGCACCGCCGGCACCATCACCACGAATTGCAAAAGGCGCACCATCCACAACAAGGTGGTTTGAGAAGATGTCTAGGGGGACATCTTCACCCGAGTCAACGATGATGGGTGTTCTATCAAGAATAACACCTCCTTCTCGAACGAGCCTCAAGCTCAACGCTTCACCAGACTCATCGCTCGCAGTTTCTGCATCCTCATCAGACCCATGGACGGTCACCATCCTTTCTTGGCCTGGATCACGAGGCGAAGGTTCCGTAGGCACTGGAGGAGGTCTTGGTGCGAATTGCCTGCCCTGGATCGTTGGAGGCTCTGGGAACTGGTTGGTGATGAAGGGGACCTCGTCCCAATTCATGTCATTCTGGTCAAATGATGGCCTCTTCATCTGGGCGCTCTCTACCGCAACCTCCCGGCCTTGAAGGGTTCTCCGCTGCAACTCCTCCGTCGAGGGCCGGTTCAGCGGTTCCTTGTTCATACAATCCATGATCAACTCTCGCAACGCCTTGCTATAGTATCCCTTCACGTCGTCGTTGCCCATCCGCACCCCTTGTGTTTCCCCACTTTTGAACAGACCGCGAATGGTATTTCGCCATGTATTAATGGGAATAAAGAACTGATCAGAATCACGTCGAGCCACCAAGTTGTGCATGATAGCTCCAATTTGATAAACATTCGTGTATGGTCCTTTGCGGGGTCGCCATAGCTTAAACCATTCATTGTTCGCTTCTGGTGGCCTGTAGTATACTGTTCCGCCGCGTGGTTGGCGTCCAATTCTTTTCAGTGACCTTTTATTTCTTCTTCTCGGCTCTAGTCTGGCCAAGCCAAAATCTGCGATCTGCGAGTAATTAGACTCATTCCTTTCGAAATCATAATTTAGAGAGGATAGGAATTGCTATAGATACCTTTACCAGAGGAACACGAGTGTGATCTTTATCCCGGTTGGAAAAAAAGACTGTTTATCCCATACATTACTACTAGCTTATATTTCAACAAGATTCATCTGGGCTTACCGTTCTCTGGTTTGAGGCTATTGATGCAATTAATACGTGTAGCAGACAGCCGGGGAGATAAGTGACTTACTCATAATGAACGATATGATGGTTCATATCCCACGACGACGGTGCTCTGCTTGTTAGATCTTCTGTCCCACGATCCAAGGCACCAATACCGAGGGCCAAACAGTGAAAAATGCACCAAAGATCAGCTTCCAAGAGGGGAACCTCGGGCAAGACTCCACGCTTCCTAGCTGCCCATCGTTCTTCATATAAATTGTGTAAATCTCCACCAGGGCAAAACTCCATGAACAAACGTATCACATCCGAATACATGTCACCGGTAGCACGATCGCGGCTCTGACTACCGAATAATCTTATGATGTGAGGTGATTTGGCAGCTTGCGCCATTTTCACAATATTTCCTTCTCGAAGCCATTTGGGGTTCTTTTTGTCAAAGAACTTAATTATGGTACTTTTTACCGCAACTTGTGTGACTGCTGGATTTCCGGGGCCGTAATATTGCCATAATCCAACAACTCCATAACCGCCTCGTCCCAATACTATTCCGACTTTATATTAGCATCTGCGTCACAAGTTTCGAACGCGGAGAATATAAGGACGCTTATTCTTACTTTTTCTCCCATACCACTCGGGACCCAGGCTCTCTTTCCAAGTTGCATCGCTTTGTAGCCAGAGATCCCGAGGAAGGAACTCAGGGTCATCCATTCTTGGGCTGTATGAGAAAGAGAGATTGTTTGAAGCGGGGGAGGGCTTCTGGAAGAATTCAAATCAAGGCGAAACAATAAATCCAATAGTAAAAACAAAATAAAGATTAAATCATGTGGTGTGATTGTCGGTTCATGGTTTATTTCATGAAAACAGCGCCTATGTTCAAAGGGCAGCATTTTCATCGTCAAAGGAACAAAGCCCCTAGGTCCAGAAACTATTCGATTGTCTTTGTTATGCTTTGGGCACACTGCTTCGAATCCTCCGATACATCTTGGGGTTGCGGCTCTAACTCCTCAATTTGACTGGTGCTACGACGACGATCAACCCTTCGTCGCCAGGGCTTGTATAGAACTACCGATAGCGCCCCAAACACCACGAAAGCACCGCAGATAGCCCCTCCAACTTCAGGGTAGTGATCGCCAACAGCGTTGACTCCATCCCAAAATGGTCCAGTTGAAAAGTTTGCAATAAGAGACAGAAGTTGAATCATGCCTATAACCAATGCAACTATTACTGTAATAGTCGACAAGATAATAGAAAAGTACAGAATGGCAATTGGATCTCGGGCAAGAGAAGTGGAAGTATAGAGTGTCATCATCAGAGCACCGTCAATCGTATCGATGAGACACATGCCAGCTACGACATGTCAGCGCCTCAAAGGGGGAAAACAAGGAGGAGTTTGGAATACCTGTAAACAGAAGAGGAAATATTAGAATAAGCCAAATGGAGGTACCTTTGGCGCCTTGCACCGAGGCAATTCCAAGAACGGCAATCTCACTGCTGGTATCGAATCCTAAGCCGAAGAGCACCCCAAGAGGATACATCTTCCATGCCCGGTCAATGAAGTTGAATGCCTTTTTAAATAACCTCACCATAAGACCGCCTCCTTGCAGATCTAGGCCTGCCGCGGCACCTTCTTGAGCCATTGCATCTCTGTCTTCGCCCACCTCCTCTTTTAAAACGAGTCTGAGCCGTTGTACCAGCCTATATAATATCCAGGCGTTTCCTATGCCGAGAAGTAATAAAACCGCAGCACTAACACTTGTCCCAATTATTCCACCCACATTTCGGAAGCCCTCGAATCTCTCTTCCAACGCGCCAGCCGTTGCGGCAACGACTATGCAAGTGATGATGACTATAGTACTGTGCCCGAGGGAGAACCATGTTCCCACCGTGACTGGCTTCGAGCCCGTAGCTACCAAACGCCGTGTCATCGTGTCAATAGCGCAGATATGGTCCGCATCAAGAGCATGTCGGAGGCCGAGAGTGTAGGAGAGTATTGCAGACGAGGCGAGAGAAGAATTCGCTCGCAGAACGAAGGCAGTAGCTATCCATACGACAATGTTGATTATGACGAGGAGGGCAATAATTCCCACGGCTTCGAAAGAGAGTAGACGAAGCTTGAGAGGGAGTCGTAAGGCAAGTTGGACTGCCCATCGAGGGGGGTATTGGAAGCGCATGTTTGCCAGGGATGATTAAGTGAGCAGTACTTTATCTGGTCCAACAGGTCCGTATAGTGAGCAGTAGAGGTACGTGAAGCCATCGAAAACTTACCTCCCTACCTACCTTGTGTGCTCCCGATAGCTAGCTAACCACCCCCACCTACGTACCCCGCTTGCTTGCTGGCTTTTTTCATCCATCGCGGTAAGATTGCCCTGGCCGGCGGCCCGAAGGCAAGCAATGATACTAGCCATCAAAAATCGTATGAGTATCATGTATTTGCGTCCTGACATTTGTGCTGCAAACGTTGTTGAGTGGTTTTATGCTCGATGGAATGACATTTCAATTGATCCAATCGAGATCTCCTCCAAGCAATAGTAAGTCTGCGGTATCGCTTGGCAGAGTGAGGACGCCCGCACCGACTATTCAAGGTTACTCCGTAGGTACGAGGTACGAGTACCGAGTACTTTACAAGGTTCTAGGCTTGATTCTGGGTCACGTGGATCCAGCTCTGGCATCGATAGGTAACTCCAGCTTGGAATTTGGGGAGTTCGTCACGTAATATTAATTCATAATTACGTTTTTGGAGAGAGAGTCTTGTGATAGAAGTAGAATGTGGTGGACGTCGATTACAGCATTCGACATTCTTTTGTCAAAGGGGGTGGGCAGCTCGCGTCGCCCGTCCCCCCTTGTACGGCGTACTATAGGAAGGGATTAACCCCACAATATAGGTAATTGGATAGCCCGATTTATAGGTACGGAGGTATATCAGAATTGATAAAGGAGGGAAGAAAGGCGATCCAAGATATCAACCCTCTTTACTCGATCTTGAAAGCGAGATATTTTCAAGAGGCTAGCAGAGTGGCCGACATTCAGATGTAAACAGTCAAAGAGGCAAAGATAATTGCTTTGTGCTGTTCCAACGTGCTCTCAACTCCTTTAGGCATTCGTCCTTGATAAGTACGTTAAATAGATCAATCCTCTTAAAACCCTCACGTACTTATTCGAAGCGTCCTACATAATCGGAAAACTAGGTATGAATCACCATAAAAATGTCTACAGAGTGAGCAAACACAACTAACTAATCGAGAACCTTATGGAAACTTTCGTCTATCTTTAGATTGATTAAAGATAAAGATTTTTGAACACTAAATTAAAATCAGCGATATCAAAGGACATAATCGTAGGAGTTTACTGTATTCTACTGTACTGACCTTCCTTCCTCGGGCCTATTCTAGCATTGGCACTTTCTTGATGGTCTTGGCTTCTCGGGTTTTTGCAATGTTGAGTTATGCGCTGTACGAAAAACAATTTCCCTGGCATTTACGAGGATTCTGGTGACCTAAATACCAGAACTCGTGGAGAACTTAGGAGCACGTGGTACCTGTTTACCTGCCGTTTCCGAGATTCATATAGGGACGTAGAACGCTCCAACGACAGAACTCCACCCTCATGCGGGTGTGGATATTTCCCCGCACCACCCAATTGGAGCGCTTCACGGCAAGCACCTCTTCCCAGCAATGTATTTCCAAACAAGCATTATTAAGGCTCCTACAGTTATAAAGTTATTCCGGTAATGCGGGGATATACTGTCCATGGCTATATTGAGTGGAAGAACAAGGCCGTGAAGGGTCTTGCTCCTAATAAGTAGAAATTCATTCCTTCAGAGAGAGGATAAGAAGCAGCTTTCAAGAATTGCTTCCGATATCCTCAGACAAAATGAAGCCAACTGTTATTGCCTTTTTTCTCGTCCAAGCCAGTCTTTCTCTGGCCCAGGCTTCGAGATTGAATATAAGTGCGCTCGCGGAAAAGTATTTCAAAAACGATGCACCTTGGTATATCGACAACATCCCATTTTTCGAGACAAGTGACAGCCAAATTCAGGACGTGTACTACTATCGTTGGAAAATATTCCGATCTCACCAACGTGATCTGGGCGCAAAAGGCTTCATTATGACGGAATTTCTGGATGATGTGTCGTGGCAAACACAACCTTACGGAACACTTAATGATGCTACCGCTTTACACTTACAAGGCAAGCAAACTTCAATATTTCTCAGAACAAATGAGTTTTGACATGTTACAGAGGCTAGATGGGCGCATAACCGCCGTTACAAGAATGATTACGCTTCATTCATCTACAGCTCATATAGCAACCCTAGACAATTTTCTGAGAGCATAGCCGATGCTGTTTGGAAAGGGTACTTGGTTGATGGCGATGCTAGCTTTCCGATCTCACTTCTGAGTAACATGCAAAATGTCTTCGTTGCTTGGAATGACAGCTTTGATGCTTCGAAAGGATTGTATTTCGTGGAACCCCTTCGCGATGCGACTGAGTATTCAATCGCCAGCATTGATGCATCTGGTGGCCAGGATGGGTTTAGATATGGCGAAGCTTTCCGTCCCAGTATCAACAGTTACCAATTTTCGAACGCAAGGGCTATTGCAAACATTGCCGCGTTGAACAATTTGACGAATATCACTGATGAATACAACAAACGCGCAGCTGAAATCAAACAAAACCTTCAAAGTCAGCTGTGGAATAGCACTTACGAACACTTTATCGATAGGCACCAGGCTGAGAACAACTTTGTAAAGTACTTTGACTTCATTAGAGGCAGAGAGCTTGTCGGATACGTTCCATGGGCCCATGATTTACCAGACGACAACAAAGACTATGCACAGGCCGTAAGCAAAATCCTTTTTTCTCACTATCTACTCCAGCTTCTCCTTATATGCTTTGATTGCTCCTAGCACCTCTCACTCCCAAAGTGATGCCCCACCTTTGAATTGTTCGAGGAAAAAAGCTGACACTCTGCACTTTTAGTGGAAGCATATTCTGGACACCAACGAACTCAGAGCTCCGTATGGTTTGCGAACAGTGGAGCCAACATACGAATACTATATGCGTCAATATCGCTACGAAGGTACACGTCCCGAATGCCAATGGAACGGACCAATTTGGCCATTTCACACGACCCTAGTCCTCACTGGACTTGGAAACTTCCTAGACCATTACACCACTGCTGGCTTAGTCAACAGTTCGGATTTCATTTCTCTTCTTCGCAACTACACTCAATTACACTACAATCACGGTGTCCTAAACCTTCAGGAAAATTACGACCCAGCAACCGGGAACCCAATCGTGGGCTTGGTCCGATCACCACATTACTTCCATTCCGGATACGTCGATATAATACTCAATCAATTAGTCGGTATTCGGGCACGAGCAGATGACCGACTTGAGATTAATCCTCTAGTTGACGAGTCCATCGCTTATTTCCGTGTCGAGAAGGTCCCTTATCACGGTCTACAAATCAGCGTCCAATGGGATTCAACGGGCAACAAATATGGAGTCACTGGCCTCGTCGTTGAAATCAATGACACCGTCGTCACGACTCAGTCAAATCTTCAACGACTTATCATTCCTCTCGCTCCCAGTCCTCCTCCCGCAATTCTACGGCCCATCTCCAAATCTACACAGCCTCTAACCACTACGGCATATCCAAGAGGAAACGTGAGTGTACCTGACCAGAACATCGAGCAAATCCACGATGTCATCGACGGAAGAGTGCAATTCTTCACAGAGTATATAAATGGATGGACTACTCCAGTTGGAAACGGGGTTTCTGAACTCTGGTACCAAGTCGATTTTGGGAACGCCACCGAAATCAGCCATGCTGAAATTGCGTGGTTTGGTGATTCGGGTACTTTCGATGTCCCAACAAGCTACAAGATTCAGGTCAGTAAAGGATGGAATTGGACGGATGTTTCTAATGCGACATATGCACCTTCTGTTTCGAGTGGTATTACTCATGTATCGTGGGGTATGGAAACGACGCAGCAGGTCAGACTTGTGTTTGTGCCGAAGAATGCGACGAGAAGTCGGTTAGTGGAGTTCACCCTCTTCTGAGAGCTTTGTGTAGTTAATTACAGATAATTCAATAATAATAAAGGTGGATTGAGATGCGATACACATATTCAACGTTTGACTGCTAAGGCCACTGTATGCGTTCCTTGACCAATTTCCCCTTTTGCCGCAGTGAACGGTCATGTTACTCAATGGACTACCCCTATCACCAGGGGTCGTCAGAATTCTGTGCGTAGTCCCAGATTTTGGCCGAAAACACACCAAAAACAGCGTTTTTGTAACCCTATAGCTTAGCAACTTTATACTGGAAGAGTATACAATACTTTCTATATAGGTTCTTTATAGTGTATAGACAAATCGCATACGCGAAAACGTCCTTTAAAATATAATATTCTAAGAGATATTCAAGTAGAAAGTTTTCTCCTAGTAAAACCTCTAGTAAATCTACTACATTTATAGTATAATAGAGGTAGCTCTTTTATTAAAATTCTAAATAGTACAAGTTAGAGCTTTTATCTGTTTTATTACGTATCCTTAATTATAGAATATATAGATTATTCTTTGATTTGTTATAATTTAGTAAAGTAGGGCGTTTTTGGTGTGTTTTCGGCCAAAATCTGGGACTGCGCACAGAATTCTGACGACCCCTGGTGCTATGGATGGTAGGTCGTGGTCTGGGAATGAAACCCTCCACACGATAGTCTCCTCTTGCTATAGTACTGTAAGTTAAAAAAAAAGAAATTAGCTCTACTGATTAATTTGGAAGTCGTAAATTCCCTTTTGCTTGCCTACTTACAACAGAGAATCATAGCTCACTCAAGAAACCTCGAGTTGCTAGCAGATTTCTAGTGTTGATCTGATCAATGTTGCATTTGGGCCGACAAACTATTATTTCCCAAGGAACGCCAGGACTCTACAAATTTCTACTCATTATTTCCTTTGTGCGACTTCTAACACGACCATGAATTACACTTTTTTCATCCCCACAGAAACCTTACGATGTTAAGCGAGAAAAAGATCCAGAAGATGGCAGTCGAAAGTGAGAAAAGCATGAGCGAGATAATGCAAAAATCCTTGGTGTACTAGGCATGATAACAAGTCAGCTCAGTACAGGTATAGCGACAGGTTAGCTCGGTATAACCCTTGGAATCAGGCAAGCAAGAACAGGATAATAAACTTCCAAGCAGCCGACCTTGTAACTGTTTCTGATTTTCCCCTTACCGGACTTACAGTTCCAGCGAGCCTCTCACTTCAAAGCTCTCGCCTGTAAAGCCCGCCTACTTCCTCTTGTAGCACCCACTTCCTTATCATAACACAGCTAATGACATTTTGCAACTAGTGACTTGTAATCAAGCTAGAGCACTATCGCGAACGCAGGATATGATTATAGCTCTGATCGAGTTTGCATTTAGGAACCAGATACTATTATTCTTACCATCTTCTATGAATAGGAACATGTCTCGGAACGATATGTCTTTTTCAACTATCCTTTTCTTGAGCAAGTTGTTTAAGCGAGGATGGAATACCCAATATTCATTGTTGACACTAGCTGTTTTAAGGAGGATTCATATGAAATTCTCAGATTTTATGCCCTTTCAGGAGCAGGTCAGGAACTGTTATTCCAAATTAATATAGTTACATCTTGTATAATGGCATTTATAATGATTGAATCCAGCTCTCGTAGCTGAGCGCTCGCACGCAGGTCGGTATGGCGCAACTTCGGGTCACGGGAGGACTTCATGTACCGAAGGAGTGAGGATAGGCGAGTCAATAACAGGAGAGAATATACATTTGTCGTTTCTTGCCATTTGTTGTACTTCCTTAGGATGCATCTGTGTCGGTCTAGACTATAGAGATTGAGATGCGAGGTAAATCATGGTTTATTTAAGAGACCAAATAGTTAAATAGGTAGCTAATGTTCTGTAGTAATATAGAAAAGAGTGTCCCTTGTTCAGTGCGCGAGCATATCTACTAATTGTTACGGACAGTAATGTATACCTTCTAGAGTATATTGGCCTCGGAAACACGTATACACGAAGCGAATATAAGTGGATGCGATAAATGGGACGGGTTAAAGCTAGAATACTTGCTGTAATTTCGGGTGTTTCTTCTACCTCAAGCATACTTGTAAACGCGACTTGTTTAGCTAAGCGCCGTTGGTTTACGGGGAGAATGGAAGAAAACACGGTTTGTCACGAAACTAGTTCCCCCTTAATTTAGCCGAGACTCCTATCTTAGCTAAATTTATATACAACTGCTACTATATAAAACCCCCGAGGTTCTACCGTCCGAAGTTCTACCGACGTAAGTATGTAACTTAGATAGTATAGGATTTAAGGCGTAAATAGTAGTAGAAGTATCCCTTCTAGACTCGAGAGTACCGGGTACGGTCGAGCGTTCCTAGTAGAGTAAAATTATCCACTTTCTAAGCACTTTACGCGTGTGCATATACTACTAATGCTAATCACAAATACGTATAGTACTAGTGGTAGTAGATATCTTATAATTTAGAGCGATTTTGTAAAGGAAAATAGAAGTAATGATTTCTATAGAATCTCTAGACATTTCTCTCTATTTATACGCGTCGCTATACGATTTATTATAGCGACTAGTATACCGAGCAGAGAAAATCGTTTACATCTTTATTACCGTGTTTTTATATGTTTAGGTCTTAATCTATATAAATCCACTTTCCAAGGTCTTAAGCCTTAATTTGACCTATATATTATATCCACAAGTACGCACGACCGTACCCGGCACTATATCTAGCGCAAAAGATCTAAAACACCGGACGTAAATCCACTCAGGCTATCGTCCTCCTCCACTAATGTATCTGATTCATGGCCTTGAGCTCTTACCCCTCATCCTCTGTAGCACTACTTTCACCCACTGAAGGTGGATACTGACCACCTACCCCCAAGGCCTCAATAACATGAGCTACTACATCTTGGCCAGCAACCTCCGTATCTCTGCTACTAGTAGTGTTCACTGCCGTTAGAGAGCCACTACCCACATTTAAGGTCTCGATACCCTCTGAAATTAACCGCAAGGGCGATTCACGACGTTCTGTAACAATTTGGCTGGAAACGTGCATACGGGTTGCAATAAGGCGGGAAGGTATGTAACGCGACGGAATGATTGAATAAGCCCCGGGGACAGCTCCGGAGTGGTGAAGAAGAAGGAGAGGGAGGGAGGGATCGCTGTATTACAACCCAACGAGTTTGGAGTTGTGGTAGGGTATAGACAGGAGCAAGATCGAAAGTTTATATCAGGGTGGAATACTAATTAGACTGTCCGCCAGGAGAGGAGAGAACTCCCGCGGTGGAACTAACTAAATATCTATAGAATACCCCTATTCACTTAGGCGAGTATTGTTACGTATAAAACTATTTACTATAAAACTCGAAATCGAACCCTTCACGCGGTAGACAGAAAAAGTGTCGCGAGGGCCCAGGGGTCCGTGCACACTAAGCGATGACGCACCTCATCACATTCCTAAGTAAACAAACCTAATTATTGCTTCCTACACTCCAATTCCACCCCAATTCTACTCAAACACGCTTGAAATAACGCTTGAAATACGCTTGAAATCAAGATGCCTGTCTCACCTAGTGACAAAGAAAGACTCGGCAAAAATCGTAACCGATATACTGGAAAAAGACCTCGTACACCTGACCCCCCCGGCGAAACAGAACCTACGATTGTGCAGAAAAGGCAGAAGAATAAGCACACACAGACCCCTACAAAAGCATCTGTTCAAGCCGTTGTTTTGTTTAATGGATCCCTACCAAAAGAGGCTCAAAAAAGCCATCCAGAAATCTTTGATTTTCTCGGTGTACCTCATCGGAATGGACAGCGATTTGTTAAAGGAATAGGCACAGATCCCGATATTTCTTCGCTCCCACCTGCTCGCCAATTTGCTCACAACTCACAAGGAGAAGAGACTCGAGGAAGAGAAAAGCTTATTACGCAAGAAGTCTTATTTAAACTAGAAAAGCTTATATGGGACAATGGTTTTGAGGGCCGTACCCTCACTTGGGAGGCTCTTGTAGAGGAGGTACAGGAGCTAAGTAAACATGACAAACCAATCTCGGCGAAGACGGTGCAGCGAGAGATGGGTCAGATTGGTTGGCGGCACTGCATCGCTTGCAGGAAGTCTTATGTGAGCGATGAGCTAGCCGATAGGAGGAAGAAGTGGGCAGAGAAAGTGCTTGAGAAATATCCAAAA
>UNPT01000728.1:0-13140 GCA_900536445.1 Hymenoscyphus occultus
TCCCTATACTACTTCTTTCTAGTTACCCTGTTCACTTTGGGGTTGGTCCAAAAGCGGGCCCTCCTTCTTCTCTGTCACCTGTAGAATAGTCTCTTATCTACACCCCCCGGCATCTGGGGCACCCCCCCAGCGTCTTTTGCTCTACTGAGGGCTATTCTAGAACCTAGCTACAAGTCGGCTAGTTGTATTCGCCAGACGTTAAATAGAAATAAATAAAAATATAGAAGTTAGTCTTACTACTGTTGCTCAGATCCTTTGTCCACTTAAACGCTGTCAAAGGCACTGCTCGTTGTCCACATCACCAAATATCGTTGGCGATTGAATACTCTATAATATCCCTATTCCGTATGTTTTCTAACCTGTTGCTGATAAAATGTTGTGTGCCACCCGCTGACGCTCCAGAAACCTTCTGAAGACCACAAGAACCTGCATGTCAAATAAGACCAGCAATCCCTTCAGTCCATTCCAGATAGTGTTCACTCTGCTTTGGAATCTCCTCAGTGGAAATGGTCTACAAAATTAAAATATGGATTGACGGAGGATGTCGTGGAAACGGAAATATCAACGCCATCGGTGCCGCAGCAGCCATTTCCATAGACCGGTATGAAAGAGAAGAAGCATGGCAATTTATGCCGGCCAATAGGTTGAGACCAGTGACCAACCAGCGTGCTGAGCTTTTAGCTGTTATTATAGCACTCCAACAAGCATGGGCGAAGTGCGAGAGTCTTGATGACAACCATTGGTTAGACGTTGAGATCCACACCGATTCTAGATATGTCATTGGCTGCATGACGAAGTGGATTGAGAAGTGGAGCCGCAATGGGTGGACTAATTCCATGGGATGTCCGGTTGCTAATCAGGATCTTGTTGAGAAAGCATATGCGCTTCAGATGAGATTGAAGGAGGAGGGAAATGTAGAGTATATCTGGGTGCCAAGAGGAGAGAATACGGAGGCTGACGGGCTTTGTAATGAGTTGATGGATGAACATTCAGAAGATGACCAAGATATCACTTATTCTGATCCGTTAATTGGTGGCCAGCTCTGTTTTGTAGGTGCTCTTGGGATGTTTTAGGTCCTGTAGGCAGAGAAGTTATACCGGATTGGATTTTTGTAATTCACGGTCCTCAAATAACATGTATTCGCAAGGAAAATGTTATCAATGAGTGTATCGGATAGGAATGTAATTTATAATGGTTCTAATTTACCATTTCAAAATACGGTGTGGTCCTTCAGAGGATCATAGAGGATGTGATTGATAATATCTTATACTCTGCCGAGTGGGCACTGCTTAAGAGCATTTTAACGAACAACTCAGCATTACATCGCAGGAATGATACATCCATCTAAAAATGCAAAAACATTAGCCAACCAAGGCCACCATGACGGTGTAGATCACTTCCTAATGGTGGTTTCAAACCCCGTGAGGGGCAGCACTTCAGAGGCTTCTCTTGAACTTACCGGCAACTCTAAGATAAGGCTCATTTGAAAGCATACTAGCTATAGGGGTACGTTAGAATAGCGTAATATATTCTAAGTTACTTAATAAACATTAAACGAGAAGTTAATCGTTTTCTAAAATTCGAAAGTCTCGGGAATAGAGTTAGGCTATCTAATTTTAGATAATCTAATTATAATTAATTTTTATCTAGTTTATAATAATTAAAGATTTAGGTTCTAATATTAGATCTCGGTAATAAATATCGGGTTTATAAAATAGTAAATAAGGGGTATAGGAGTAGAGTAGTTTTACTAGAAAGACTATTAAAAATATATATAAAAGAGTACTTAATTTAAAGACTTAACTATATAACTAATCTTTTTTATTCTTACTCGAATTATTAATCTTAATATTACTATCTTTATTCTTTTTATTTTCTTCCTATATTTATTGATAAATATTAGTTTATAAGCTTGTTCTACTTTAAGGCGATTACGTAAAGCACTTATTATTAATGCTATATAACTAAAAGCGCGCTTAGAGAGTACTAAATTAGTAGAAGTTTTAAAGATTATAACTATAATATATAGCCGGGTTATTTAGATTTTCTGCCCTAAGGTTATATAATATACGTAATTTATAGATAATTTATTGTTAGATAATCGGCCTAATTAGTAATTATAAATAATTTATTTAAATTAGATATAATTAAATAACTCTGCTTAGGAAAAACTATAATATTTTTATATATAATATCTTCTTATTATTTTTCTTAATGAAAATTAATATTAGTATTAAATTAAATTATCTTAATAATGAATATAAACTGAAATAGAACCTTTATCTTTCTTCTTTATATCTTAAACCGTAAAGGGACTAAACACGGGAGGCTTATATTACGTGAGACGGGTTACTATTAATACTAAAATCTTCTAACTCGTAAGTATCTGCTTAGTCATGAATAAAATTCTGACTATAATGTTTTGTAGAATGTTAATAGTTAATGCTCTTCCTACGGCGCATTCGCTATAAATTATTTCCCACTTTCTTGTGCTCAGCTCGCTTACGCACACGTGACCTCTTTTCTTCCTTCTATAATGGATCTAATCTTTGCAGAATTAAAGCTGTATATCAATGAAAGATCATTACAATTTTGTTGCTTCCATTTCTGTAGCTATAAATAGTTCGAGGGTCAACTATTAAATATATCAAACCCCGCTACTAGGATTCTAGTCCAGATCTTTGTGCGTAGAATTTAGAAATGAGCTTATGTATTAAGGGTCTGTTTGGCTCGCGAATTCAATTCGTGCAAATGTAATTACTGCAAATCATAAACTTTTGCATGAGCCCTTGGGTTCTAGTGCATATATTAATTTGCATGTGAATCTCTCTATATTTAGATTAGCATCCAAGTTTTTTGTATGGTGCAAATCTTTAGATTTGTTGAGCCAAACAGGTCCTGATACTCTTAATTTTAACTTTTCTAAGCCTAAAAACACTGTCGCCCTGAACAAAATCCCATAATTGCCTAATCCTCGAGAACCTCTTGCTAATACTGTACAGTATAAGTGGCTTCAAAGCACTTATCGTCACTTATCTCAAGACTCCACTTAGAACGTCATTAACGTTTCAGAAGCCGCCGACTTCCTAGTCGCGGCGTTAATTGACAACACATCCTTGGATCCTCAGATACTCCGTATATCCTTCCTCATTTTCCTACGACCATTACAAGATCACCCAAGCACCGCTGTATTGTTCTGCATCCTTTTAGAATTTATTGACCTTGAATTCTGTTGTCAGGTGACTTGCCTCGAGGGTTTGATTCACCTAGCAACTTTACCCATCACTGTACTCACATATTGATGGTCCATGCCGTACGGAGTAGAGCTATGACATGAATTGAGACTTGTCTTATAGTTTAGTTCAGTTCTGCACGTGCACCGCAATCACCACCCGTTCCTGCCACCCTGTTATCTTAGCGACTTCATTGACACACGTACCTGACAACATTCTCAACATTCTGTCTTAGGATTGGCACTGAAGTAAACGCCATATTTAAAGGGGGTCTCCAATCTGAGAAGGTGGGGGTAGAGAGATATTTTACGCTCAGATATATTAAGACCGAATCAAACTTTACAACCCGTATTGGCTCACACATGCTCCAGCAAAACTTACATACCTAAGGACCTTTGGAAACTTCATTGATCTCGGGCTTCTGTGTTTGCAATATGGTCTACTTAATGGTTGCAGAAGTGGATGGCGGGTGCCGTGGGAATGGGTCCAAAGAGCAAGACGCCATCGGAGCTGCTGGTGTCTTTTTCAAATACAAATGGGGACGAAGAAAGGAATACTCAAAATTTTTGCCAGCAGCCCAAGAGGATGAACCACAAGTTACCAGTAACCGAGCTGAACTCTAAGGCGTCATTCTCGTCCTCCAAAAATCGATCAGGAAATATGAAAGACTGCGGGACCCAAAACCCAAGGTGGTTGTGAAGATCTCCGCAGATTCAGAACATGTGGTCAAATGTTTGAGAACACGGATTTTCAAGTGGGAAGAAAACGGTTTCATCACCAAGAGGGGAACGCCCGTCGCAAATCAAGATTTGATTAAGCAGGCAGTTCGCCTTGATAGGGAGTTACAGGGATACGATACAGTTAAGGTCAAGCTCAGACAAGTCCCAAGGGAAGAAAACACCGATACCGATGGACTATGCAATAGAGTCATGGATAAGAACTCTGTTCCGAAACGCGTTTAGGCAAGACCTTACCCAGATCTATGTCTGGAGATATTGTGAAATGGAGTTAGCACGACTTTTGTGTATCAAGCCAGGTGAAGGATTTGAGCTGTACATCTTACACTTTGCTGCTGCTGTTCTGTGTAGAATCTCGCTTTGAGAGAAAGAGGGAGGAGATCCTGGGTAACGATCAGAAGGATATCTTATAATAGTTATAGCAAGAAGGACTATCAAGAATTTGAGACCGCGCTACGATTGTCTTCATGTTGTTTCTTCTAGACAATGAAGGAGCAAAAAAAACGTGAGCTCCTAATTTGAGTAGAAGTGCCCAATTTAACGACATTTTCTCTATAAAACCAAGTCGTTCAGTCAACCAGGTGGTATTTCTAGGCACTTGAGTATCCCATCAACTTGTCTCAACTTTGGGTCCACGTTTTTCTGGCCCCTTTATCATCCGGAAAGATCATAAAAATGTGATCATTAAGCTATAGGACCTAATGTCCTCTAAAGTAAAACACACTTGAATCCCTCATATTCAAAACGTCCCTACAGAAACCACGAGCCTCCATATTCGTACTCCTTTTGATATGCCGAGACGACAAATTTCCACCTCTGTTTTTCACTTGAATCTCTAAGCCCGACGCCTTTTAAATCGGCTCCCAATATTATATCAATCTTCAAAGTACCTCTCTCCACCAGTATTTGTTTTGCGACCGATCCATGGCCACGTCAAGCTCGGAGAATGGATTACCCATATCCAAGCTTATGTCGCTGCTCATTGACTAATGACGGGATTTACTAGGCAGTATCTCCGAATGGTGTAAGTTTCATCAGATACTCTGTCTTGAGCAATCAACACCTAGAACATCAGGTCTTCAATTCTTTTGAAACTTCCACGGCTGTGAATATCTAAGGGGGTAGTCCATACTAACTCTTTCAAGTCCCCTTAAATTACAACAATATTGTTGTGTTACTGTGTGAGTGATGAGGTATTCTTGCCTCAAATGGTAGCCAAATATCCCCATCCTTTATATCTCAGACCCATGCTTACCGCCTCAGCTGCATTGACCAGAACCACCAAATGATACTGTAAACATACCTACATAGCTATTACATTATCACATAACAAAACCGACAAGCAAACACTTCTCCGATTCCTTCAAGAAAGGTCAGAAAGCTTAAAGGATATCCGCAATGTAGAAGCTCAAATCGGAATTAATCGCTCAAAACCTCATGCTCATGAGCGGAGTCTCCCAGCGGTAACGGCAAGAATCGTCGTCCTGTCTCTTCAAATTAGCCCCATCTGACCCATGATTTCTGCAGGCTACGGTTGCATGGTTAACTTGGTCTAACGCTCATAAGTATTAAAGGCATATACTGTGATGTTTTACACGACTATCTTACATGTCCGGACTTCCTACCGAAACTCTGTAGATGAGGAAAGAGAAATTATATACAAGCACCATTCCCAAAGATGTAACCCCAATAAACATCATGTAGAGCGACACCATCGACGCTATAATGGGTATCCTAAATGACTTTAGAGCCATCATACCTTAACACCACCAGAACTTTTATCTGGAGACGTAGCCCCAACCCCAACCCACCAGTTCTCGCCCACAGGCTCATCTTGCCCAAGATTCCAATCAAACCCTGCCAAATTCAGATGAGCGAGCTGAGGAACCTCCAAATTCTGCTCCAAAAGTGCAGCTGTAACAGCAACAAGCTTGCTCACACGAGGATCAGGATCCAAGAATGAATGACGAGATCCCCCACCAGAAAGACTAGCAAAGGCATTGGTAAGCATGACATCAATAGCTCGCCGAAAATTCATCAACTTCTCGAGTGCGAATGAGGTGCTCTCGGCAGATTGCTTCCCATCAACAGTCACATCGAAAGTCAACCATTTGTTAATCATTAGTGTCTTGCGTCCTTTGCGTTCAGTGATCTGAGCGTCGCGGCTGAAGAGTGCTACTGCAAATGGAGACAATCTGGTTGTATTCTCAAGAACAAATGTTCTCATGGTGCTCATCGAAGACGCACTGTAAGAGTAAAGCAAAGTATCCGTCGCTTGTTGCTTGAGTCGTTCTATTCTCTCAAGCGTGGAAGGATTATTGATGGTCCAATAGCCCATGCAAGCGTCACCCAGCGAAGTAGAAAACTTGTTGCCTCCCTTTCGAAATGCCAAATGGTCCGGGTACGTTGCCAGCGACAACGCTTTGATCAGTGCCGAATTTGTCGAATTCTCATTGTGCTTCTCGAAAAATACCTGTATGTCCACAGGGGGTGCACCCACAGGATATTCCTGCTTCTGATGTGATAATATGATCTTGAATTCTCTCACTAGCACCGATTTCATGGCTGCCATTTTTGATTGAATTGAGCGAAATTCAGAAATATCCAAGAATGCGGCCCGCATCAACTGAGCAAAATCCTCTCGGTGTTCCATTGCGCTGGCGAACTGAAATGCGTCGACCAACGCTACAGCATCACTTCCCGAGTAATCTTGGAAGTGTGTGTTCTTGCGGGTGGTGTCATATTTAAGACGAGCGTTTGTGAATTTGGTTCCATTGGCGGACGCTAGTATAAGCATAGGCTCATAACAGCGGAATATGATGCCAAGAATAACCATCTTTCCAATTGCAGGGTCAACTGGAAGTCGCGATAATAGAACCCCCAAAGGGGTCAGATCCTCCTGCTTCGTAAGCGCCCCCAGTTGCGTCAGATCTGTGATGGCAGCATCAATAACTGCTACCTGTGGCGGTTCTATGGCCTCAGCAAGAACCTGGCCTATCTTCTCCCGGGGGAAAAGATTTTTGACATTCAGACATGTTTGTTGTAAGTCCTGACGCTGGATCGGGGGTATTTCACGTTCGCGTAAACTATTCCAGTGCGATTTAGAAAATAGCGCGTAGTATCTTCCGTCAGAGACACGCGCTGCTCTGCCAGCACGCTGTCTTGAATCTGCTTTACTAACCCAAGAGATTCGCAAATCTGCCGCCCCAGTAAACTGATTATAGTCGCTTACTTCATCTAAACCAGAATCAATCACATATGCAATGTCCGGTATGTCGATAGAAGTCTCTGCAATCTTGGTCGCAAGAATAACCTTTCGCCTGCCAGGTTGTGCGGGTAGAGGTACACTATTCATAGGCTCTTTTGGCAACTGGGGAAGGGCGTGTACGTCACATTTGGGTAGAGTCAAACGCCGACTATAAAATCTCAGCATCACAGCAACTTCCTTGATCGCGCGAGGTCCGGGAAGAAAGACCAAGATTGCACCTTGCGTTGTTGTTTTTAAAACATGTGTGATACTTGCTGCCGCAAGCAGCGTGGGGGTGGTTTCGATGGTCGTTTGGTGGCGAATTTTGGCCATAATGCCACTGGACTGTATAGGAACCATTGAACGGGTGCTCTTCAATCGGTCAGCGTCCTCGATTATGTGCTTAGAGATATGCTTGGCTTCTCGGAAACGTGATGACAGGCCCTTCTTAGTCGTTATGATATCCAAAAGACGACCGCTCATTTCCTTCATGATATCCTCGAGGAAAAACTCACGGACCTGAAATAATCGATCTTGTACGTTGACAGACGGGCATGGCTGCGTGAGTCCATCACTTGTTGATTGAGAAAAGTATTCGGTCAGGAGGTTCACATCGTGAGTGGCGCTTATGAGAACGATTTTCGGAGTGCGTTCGTTCATTTGTTGTCTGGGCCGGAGAAGTTTCTTGAGAGTCATTAGGAGAGTGTCTACAATGATGTCTCGCTCATGAACCTCGTCAACAATTATATGAGATGCGTGGTTCAGTATCTCTTCGGGGTCTGAAAGCAGGCGATTGAGCAGAACACTTATGCTACAATAGGTGATCGCCCCAGAGAGATCTGAGGATTTGTGGCCGTCCATGACTTTGTTTTCAATCGTGGCACCTAGATTGTCTTGCAGTTCTGCGCCAAGTCGTGCAGCAACTGACTGGGCTGCAATTCTTGGTTGTGTGCAGAAAATATTGGTCGACGAGCCTTGAGATTCAAGGATAGCGTGGTTCAGTAGCATCTGGGCAACTTCCGTTGCGTTACCACTCCCTGTAGTCCCAGCGATTACAGTATAGGTATTTTCCAGCACCATGTCACATATGTCCTTGCGAAAGCGATTCAATGGAAGTGAGCTTTTCGCCTGCCTGGGTGTCTCAGTGGCGCTGTTGGCATCTAACTCTCTTCCACTTCGTGCGTTGAATTGACGTGGCGAGTGTTCACGGTGAAAGGCGAAAGGGTGTGATACTGGGACAACGCTCTGTGAAGTCGTATCCAACATTGTTCTTTCGTGGTACTTTAAGAAATCCTCAGTTGCTGAAGACATTGTTAATAACATCATTGAATTGCTAGCCCATTCGAGGGATTGAACTGGAATGATTCTGGGTGCGGTATTGTCTAGTTCCAACAAATTGGAATTGGCAACCGCCAATGCTTTGCCCAGAGTTTTACCCGTTCCAACGACTTCAGTGCTTTTGCTGGTAGCGAGTTTTATATGCACAACACATCTCCAATGTCCCGATTGAAGCCGCTCATAATGGATAATGGGAAAAGGAGTGGCATTCGGTTTTTTCAGCCACGATTTTGTAAAGTTCAGAAGCATAAGATCGGAGTCGCTGTACCTCTGCCTCTGAGATGGCGAGGAGAATGGTGTTTGCTGAAGAAAGGACGCCAACACATTGGAGTGTAGTATGCTTGCTGCCTTGTGTGGGTTAGGGTTGATATTCGAGAATTTGTGGAAATTGCCACCAGGCAATTCGAGACTGAGAGTATATCGCCATACGGGCTCTCGCTCTTCTTGGACGCGAATTAGCTCCGCCTGAAGAACCGGCCGCGGGGCGTCCTGGGGAATTTTATGGGACCACTCCTTCCGAAGGAACTCGGCTACCCGGATTTCCTTCGCCGCGTACAATGCAAGATCAGAATCGCTGGCGCTGGCATTCGTTGCTTGTGAATGGAGGTGCCGCCGTTGATACCGGGTTACCGTGGAGAGGCCAATTCGGAGAGAGGAGACATGATTAGTGTGGGTAAAGAGGCCATGGTTTGACTACTTATTGTTAGTGTTGTTCTTGCTCGCTGTGCTCGGTATGACGGGTGGCAGATAACCCATTGCTTACTATGGAAGCCCATGGTTGAGGCATGTCGCTGTCGAAATGGATGGTGCTGGGCGAGCAGCAGCATCTGCCACAAATCCCGAGGCCTTAGAGATACGCACAAACATAGGCATCTCTTCTCTTCGCCTCTGCAAACGAAAGCCACGCCTGCTTGAGCTTGGGCTCGAGTTTGAGCTTGAGCGTGAATATTTGGTTGCGAGGACCATCCGTCTCCGTACTCGAGTACCGTAGTACAGATTTTTTTGGTGTTCCTGTCCCGAGGTCCCCGCACCTCCGCTTGGCTTGTTCCCGCTGTCCCGAATCCTCCGGCCTACGGCCCGGTATAGACTCTCCGAGCTGATATCGGCCCCGCGCTCAAATTCCCAAGTTTAAGCTTAAAAGAGTAAGTCCCATCGACACCCCCCTTTCTCTGCCGCCCCCAACTCAAGCGAGCGATCCCCTTTCCTTCGTCACCAGATGCTATCTCAGCCTCAGCCTCTTAGTCTCAGAAGCAGGCAGCGATGTTGAATCCTGCAAAGATCACTTCCAACAATATGCAAGCTCGACAGGGGTCGGACCTAATGACCTTCGCTTCTCCGTCGGTGACGACTATGGTAGGGCTTATCTCCTAGTGGTCCCAACGGGCTTAGTAGTATGCGTATCTTACGTGGCAGCGGGCGGAATATAACTTTAGGTAAGATTTACTTGAGTGTGTAGTATAATATATATATCCCCTCCACTTCAAGGAACGAACTTGCCATTCTCAAGCACTCTCTGTCATCTCCCTCTCTTCTATCTACAGCTTAAAAGCCGTCAAAATGTTTTCACAAACTCTCAAAAGTCTCTTCTTTACAGCTCTTCCACTCATTTCCCAAGCCCTCCAAATCACAACCGAAGTCAGCCAGCCCTTCCCCAAAAGACTCGAGATAGAAAACCTCGCCCTCCGACCCTCAGGCTCCATATTGGCAGTGACCTACGCCTCAGAACCCCACATCTTCGAAATTGCACCCATTCCCAACTCCGTTCCAAAGTTGCTCTACACCTTCCAAAACGCAAGCGGGATCAGCAGCATAAGCGAGTCCTCAACCCCTGATGTATACTTCCTCATAACCGGGAACTTTTCATTCACCACTTTTTCCCCAACCATCGGGTCATACGCTATTCACCGACTCTCATTGGATGCCTGCAACAAGCCAGTCGTCAAGGAACTCGCAACTCTTGAAAGGCTCGTGCAACCTAATGGCATGATTACGATTCCGAATACGCCATTTGTTTTGATCGCGGATACAGTGGGCGGTAAAGTGCATCGCTTCAACACCGATACACTTGAGTTAACCACTTACATCGACCACCCGCTTCTCAAACCAGATGAAGCTACTGTCAGATTCGGCGTCAACGGCATAAAGCTTTCCAGGGGGTATTTTTACTTTTCAAACGCCAACCAACGATTAATCGCACGAGTAAAGGTTTCCGGGAAGAATGCAGCGCTCGTCGGCGAGCCGGAGAAGATCGTCATTCAGACGCCAATTGATGATTTCATTGTGAACGAACATAACGGCGACATGTTCTTAGCCGAGAACGGCGGAAATTCATTCAGTTTCGTTGACGGAAAAGCGATTAATGGTACTCCCGCTATTCCTGAACTTCTGATTGGCGGAGGGAATAGTACAGCTCTTTTGGGTCCGACGGCTGTGATCTGGGAGAAGGGTGCTGAGGGGAAGAAGTTGGTTATCTCGAATAGTGGTGATCCGATGCAGTTCGTCGATCCTACGTTCAATGTTACGACAGGAGGGAAGCTCACTTTTGTGCAAATCAAGTGAAGCGTCTGAAGTACTGCTTGGATTGCAAAACATGGTATCGGATATGTTTTTGGAGAAAAGTTACTTTTGAATTAGGTATAAGCCAGCCGCCAGAAATCAACCCCATGAATTCCAAACCCTTATGTATTGTCAGGTGACCTCCTCGTTGCTTCAAGTATAATTATGCCTTGATATCTACATTGCGTGGGGTTGTGTTGTGACCAGTCCAGCCAGTTCAGGCGCCTAGCAAGCTAAGCGAGCCCCTGGCGGAAAGCAAAAGTGGCAGCGCATAGTGTTATATGAACGTAACTCAATCTATACTCAATTGCTCTCATCATCTAGACTAATACTAACTAGTCTACTTCAAATATGTATTTTCTGAAGTCTTCCAAAGGGAATGAGATTGTTTCAAGGGCTGTATAGGTCGAAGTTGTAAGATATCAGTATCTAGCTAGATCTGTTCGTATAATTGGTTTTATTGTTTGCGGATTCGAGCATAACACTGTATTAAAATAGACGCACCTACCACGATGAAGCCGATTCTTAAGACAACGAAATATGGCATCTCAACCAACATATTAAAGTTGTACTATCTGATAGACCCGCATATATTTGCGCATCTGAGAAGATATTCCAGCTGCCATTAACCCAAACCATTAACCACAACCAGATATTTGCAAAGATCAACGAAAATTAGCACCACCCTCCCCTAATATATCTCCGCCAGCGTTCCATTAATATTATATCCTCAGACTCTGCATAAACCACCCTTCCCATCCTCAGCCCACCCCTCATTCCCAACACACGGAGAACACCAAAACACATCATCAGGATCAACTTCTTTCTTGATTCTCGCTAATCTCGAATAATTATCTCCCCAGTAAGTAGTTTGATATTCGGGTTCATACGGATTTGCCTTTTCGTCTGATCAGCATACAGAATTAAAAAGCAAGCAGGGGATGGTGTCACCTCGTTAATATAAGCTCCCATGTTAGGAATTAAATCTCGCAATGCTTTGTTATAGATATTGTGTACGTCATCTTTGACTTGGGCTTTTGCGACTGGGTCGTGGGGTGGAAACTTTATAGTGTAGACTATTTGTTATGTTAGTATTATCATATTATTCCGAGTTCAGGTGCAAAGTAGAGAATAACATACGTCCATGAGCCAAAGCACTCTTCCACATTCCCGTCGCAGGCGTATCACCACCCCTAGGTACAACCTTTCTCTGGCTCTTTCCCCCGCGACCAACAAGATAAATGCGGAAGTTTCCACTACCCTCTACCACAGTTTCCAGCGTCTCCGCTAATTTGGTTATATTACCAGTAAGCGCCTTCTCGTCAAACAGTCTTGAGCCAATAAGGAGGTCATCACCGGCATTCAGAGGTCCGTTGAAGTATTTATACCAGCCCCAGAAGTCATCGTATACAGTAGGTGGTTGCACCACTTGTTGGAATGGAGCTTGTGGGAATGGAGCCGTGCTTTTTGAAACCATATCTTTCAAGGCTGAAAAGAGCGTCGAGGATGTGTTCTGTGAAGAGAAGACTGATGTGTGAAACACTCCGTAGATTACATCCACGTTGGTTGTGATGTTAAGTGCGGGTGGGGGTACGGCGTTGTGATCTATAAATAAGTAGCAGGATATGCTCTGGGCGTCTAGTTTAGGGAATTGAGATAACAGTCTTGCTGCGGCAGTCCATAGATCTTGTGTTCCAGGGGTACTGCTGATTGACACCACGCTTGCGAGGAATTTTGTTGATGGATAGGCACGTATTGTTACTGAGGTTATGGCGCCAAAAGTTGAGCCGCCTCCCTGTAATTTTTTAGCATTCTCTCTGTGCTTAATTTTGATAATGACTTACACCTCTCATTGCCCAGAAGAGATCTGTATTTTGACATTCATTAATCGTCATGATCACACACACCTTTTTTCGCGGACTAAATTTTTTGTTCTAAACGATTCAGTCTCTTCTGTCCTAGACTAAACAACCTATTCCCTTCCGAGGAGATGGCTCCTTCTAGGCCCCCCCTCACCCCTACCCCCTGT
>UNPT01000602.1:0-22985 GCA_900536445.1 Hymenoscyphus occultus
ACTGAGGATGATTTCGAGTCGTTTCCGTCGAGTCGAGTATCGTCAGCCAAAAACAAATAAACAAAGTGGGATATTATAACAGGCCTTCCCAGGCGAAGAAGTAGACTTAGTTGTAATGTGAACGTGTAGAGTGAACCACTGCTTGCTGTAATGAATACTGAGTCAAACCGAACACTGCTATAAAGAGCGAACAACTAAGTAAGGAGGGAAGAGAGTTCCAGAGGAACAAGAGCCTATATACAGGATTCCTCGTAGCACGCACGTGACGCACGTGACGTGCTACACGTGATCTGACCCTAGTTCCTCCAACTCCGTAACAAAGCCTACGTAGCGGTACTTCTACTAGTTAGAAACGTATATTTTTCGAGGATAGGATAGTATTTAATTAACTCTATAAATTAGTCTTATTTATATATTATTATAGTATATACGTATATAGCTACGTAAGTATAAAGAGCTATATATATAGGTAAGGCTTAAGTATATATATAGCTCTCGGTACTAGCTCCCCGCGTAGCTAAGTATAACTTTACGGTAATATAAGCGATATAAGTTCTAGCCCTTACGAAGGCTATAAGAGTCTCCCTAGAGACTCTTATACTAAGATTATAAAAAACCTTTCTTTATTTCTACTTTATAAACCCTTTCTTATTAAAATAAATATAAAATAAAAGTTATATTATATATAATATAAGTACTCTCGCTTAGCTAGTACTTCCTTTATAGCATACTAAGTATTCTTTAAGCTTTTAGTTTACTAGTTTACTAGTTAAAGAGCTTACCTAGCTTATATTAGTTTATTTAATTAACTTACTTAGATTATATACCTAGGTAGTTAATTAACTAATTAAAAATAATAAGAAGGCCTATTTAATTAAATTAACTTAGATTAAAACCTCTCTAGTTAGTTTACTCTTATTAATCTTTATACTATTTTTATTCTTATTATACTATTATACTATTTAAGAACTACTATTATTTAGGACTAATAAAACTTAAAATAGATAATCGAAAGCCTAAAATTCGAAGTATATAAGTAATCTTACCTATATAGTATATACTATATACTATAAGCGAGATTCAGGAGATAGGGAAAATATAGATACTCGTAGGTGAGATTTTACGCTCTTGATTCTTTTTCTCCCGCTAGGTAGTTAGGTAGGTAGTTACTATGGGGATAGAAATGGAGGATATGCAAAGTAAAGTAAAACAAAGCAAAGTACCTATGTATGTAACCTAAATACAGAAACACAGTCTATATGTTACACCACAACAACAAAGAAACAATCCATCCATCCATCTACTCCCCTTCCCCTCCCCCCTTTCCCTTCCCCTCCCCTTCCCCTTCCCTTTCCCTTTCCTCTTCCCCCCTAATCCACCCATCCACACGCACAAACCCTCACATAAAATTACTCAAAGCACACGTCTCAATCTGACTCTTCTGCAACGCATTCCTACTAACCCGAAAATAACTCTCAATGAAATCCGAACAATTCATGTCGCGCAGAAACGCCTCGTCATGCGTGATGATGATGAGTTGGAAATTGGCCTGGTGCCGACGCGATTGGATGATGGCGTGGAGGGACGAGGCGAGGGCTTTGATGTTATCCGTGTCGAGGTTGGTGGTTGGTTCGTCGAGGGCGATGACCTGGGGGTGAGGTGTTAGTTGGGTGAATGATAGAGGAAGGGGAGGAGAGAGGGAGAACATACACCGCAATTAGCACCAAAGCACTCGGCCAAGGCAAGACGGATGATGATACTAGCTAGCACCTTTTGACCGGCACTACACCTCCCACGCATATCCATCTCTACATCGCCTTTCACCATGACAACGCGGTAATTGTAATTGCGTTTGGAATTCGCATTCTCATTCTCAGATCGGATCATGATGCCGTCCACATCCGTGCCTTGGTAAGTACGTTGCCAAAGCTCGCCGGCAATCTGATTGATTTCCTCCATCTTCATGGAATGATACTTCATGATGGCTGCATCCAACGCCTCACCATATTTGGCCATATCATCAACCGCAGCTTTGGTCAGCTCCACCTTGAGATGAGCTTCGCGAAATTGCTCCGGCGCGTTCTTGTATTCCTTTTCATATTCCTCCAGACATCCTGTGAGCTCGGCATCTCTAGCTGTGATTTCTCCAGCAATCGGACCTCTTCGAGCCACCAAATCTTGATGATCCTTCGTGGCTTCGTCAACTGCTATTTGTAATTGCTGGTAATCTTCCTCGACATTTCGTGCCTCCAATTCTTGGATTTTGCGCTGAAGTTTTCTGAGCTCCTTTAACCCCGCTCGATATCGAAGATTTTCATTAATGCTCTTCCGAGTACTCTCACTATCAGCAGTCTGTTGCTCGATGGCTTTGGCCTTTTTAGTGAGTTCCCGTTGCTCTGCCTCAAAACCCTCCTTCTCTTGCTCAACCCGTGTGATCGCACGCTCACAAGACGTCAACTTTCCAGCGCCGTCATTTTCAATATACTTGTTAATACTTTCCTCGATGACTTTGAATTTATGGACGGTCTCAGCAACCTTGGTTTTGTCATTTTGGACCTCCTTCTCCTTGGATCGACCACGATTTTGAACTTCATCAAAGGCAGCCTTGGCTTTTGCGACTTCTGGCCCAAGGGATTCAATCTCAGCATCGGCTTCTTGCATCAATGCACGAAGTTTTGCCGTACTATCTCGAAGTTCCTTGATCTCGTCCAATAGTGATTGCTTTCTTTCCAACTGGTGCTTGGCGGAGCTGAGGTTTTGAGAAATTCCGGCCTTCTCTGTCTCTAGCAAATTAATCGACGAGCTTGCCTGCTCCTTGTCACTTCGCAATTTGTTAATTCTCGCATTAATTGCCCGAATGCTATCTTCGCATGTATTCATTTGCTGATCAAGTTCGTCGGCGTTGAGAGAACTGCCGGAGATACTTTGTTGAGAAGCAAGTCGTGCGCTTTCAGCCTCATATTTGGCAATCTCGTTTTTAGTGAGTAGGATGTTGGCAACAGGTTTGACAAGACTATCAAGGTCACGTTGACTGGCAACAGCATCCGCAACTACAAGATCTTGTTTTTCCAATTTCTCAACGAGCAGTTTCTTTTCTGACTCTGCCTTTTGTATCTCGGTTTTCAGTGAGGGAACATCAACTTCCAGTAGAGTCTTGTAAGCGTCGTATTGTTGTCGAACTGCATTGGCCTTTTGAAGATCTGCTTCGAATCCTTCGAGCAATTCCTGTTTGGCACTCTGTTCGACCTTGTGGATTCGGGCTTTAATGGCTTGAATTGCGTTTGACCTTTGACCGTGGCTGTCAAATTCTCGTTGGCACAACATACATGAGTTGCGAACCTCAATGGATTTGAGGCCGTCATTAAAGAACTTTTTAAAGTGATCGCCGCTATCAAGTGCTGCTTGCTGTTCATTTCGTATCTTTTCCAGTTCTGCAAGTTCTACTGGATACTCTTCAATACTTGATAAAGGATTGCCATTCTCGTCAGGGATAGAGTTCATCACCGCAGTTGAGAATCGACGCATATCATCCTTCTTCTGCTTGAGGCTGTCACGAGAAGTCTTGAGCTTGTACTCAACACTACTAAGCTCCCTACTTAACCCTTCCTGCTTTTTCTTGGCATCCGAAACAACATTGGCTCGCTTGCTTGCCGCTACCTCGAATCTCTCCTCCAATGAATCAACAGTCCAGTTTGGACCAATTACTGCGGATAACTGGTCTCGATATGTGGATTGCATGGTGTCGAGAGTTCTCTCGCGATCCTTCAATTCCTTTTTAACAAGTTGAAATTGAGCCTGAGCTTCTGCCTGTTGGTGGCTTTTCATAAGTTCACTTCTCAATCTGGTTTGTTCTGCCCCGAGTTCACGTTGTTCGGTTTCTTCTTTGCGAATCTTCTTGTCCCAATCCGCAGCGTCGTAGTTGGATCTCAATGACTCCAAGCGTTGTTGGATTTCGCGATCGGAAACCTCAAGGGCAGCGTATGAGCCTTCGTCCATTGAGATGGAATTCATCTTTTGTTGACCGGCGGCCATTTTCTTTTCGTTATTAGTAATGGTTTGTCGAGCGTTGGTTTTCTCCCCCATCCGAGATGATCGCTTGGTTTCGAGAGTTGTAAGGACGTCTTGCTTTGCCTGACGTTCCTCGTCCATTTGTTTTCTGATCTTCTCCAACTCACGGTCCTTTTCGCGAGACAATTTCTCAATCTTATTAACAAACTCTCTAACCCGATCATCATCAATTTCCCCATCGTATCCTCGCATTGAATGATCACGAGCTGAGGTTTTGACGAGTTGCTGTCGTGATATAATTTGATTCTCATAACTAGATTTCTCGGCAATAAGTTGGCCCTTTTCAGATTGCTTCTGTGACATTTGCTTTGTCGCTCTCTTGATCGATTCGCCCACCTCGGTGTATTGCCTCACATAATTATCTTTCGCCTGGTTCAACTCTGCCATTCGTTCGTCGTATTGTGCAAGGGTTTGTTGGAGCCACTCATCAGATTCCGTGTGTTCCTTCATATTAGCCTTCAACTCATCCACATTCTTCTTGGTATATTGCGCCTGTCCACGTGTGCTCACCAGCTCACCAACAGTTTCACGGGCCTTGGTGAACGATCTGTCCTTTTCCTGCTGGACTTTGCTAGCTTCCTCAATTTGCAATACCAAAACATCGTGTTGGTCCCTGAGGTTTTCCAAATCTGTGTGAAGCTGTGTACATTTTGACTCTAGCCGTGCACCTCTTTCCTTCTCTTGTTTCAAGTGTTCCTCTTCGATCTTGAGCTTCTTCAATTCCTCGACCTGATGTTTTCGGAGAAGCTTGAGGTTGTCAATCGCACTCGTGTACTTTTGCGCCTCAAAGATTTCGTCAAACTTTTTCTTCAATACAGAAGGTTCGCTCATAGGCCAGAGAGATTCGTCTTGATGGCAGAATATAACATTTTCCAGGATTGCTTTCGAGACGCCAAGGTATTTCGGAATCACAGAGTCCCTTTTGTTCACTCGTTAGCAAGTACCAATACAGTGTCGTCATCTATATTGTAGGATTTGGTACTTTTTTGGTGGGAACGATGGAGGTGGGATACTTGTACATACATTTCCGCGACACGTTTTGAAAGGTTTGTTCTCTCCTCGTCTCTTACCATCAACAAGTTGCAATCGATTTGCTTCTGTGATCTTGCGCCTCCCTTTTTGATACTGGCTTGCATAGATCTTGTAATGACCAATCTAGAATGTTTGGCATCTCTGAATTGTAGCTTGACTTGTCCCAATACTTCACTCTCTCCACAAATCTGCAACGTTTAGCCCACAGTAGTTTAATACCATTCTTTCTCCGTCATACCTTGGGATCGTGTATAAAGGCACCGGTGGTTTTGGCACCTGGGGGTAGTTCTCCGGTGGTGGCATATTTAAGGGATTCGATAATTGTCTGCATAAGGTTAACTCGTTGCCGGGGAAGAGGTGGACGGGAAAACGTGCCGTCTTGCCAGAGCCATTGTATCCCACAATAAGGGTCAAGGGCGTATGGAAGCGGATAATTTCGGGGGTTTCGATGCCAAAGGAACGAATTCTAGAGCAAGAATTAGTCATTGTTTGTAGGCAAGGAGAATGAGAAGCTGTACCCCCGAATCTGCAACTGGTCTATTCGAGCTAGAGGCCAAGGAGCAATATTAGTATCGTCATATGGTCGAGCAGTCTTGTTTTCTCTTACACCTTTGGGGTAATTAGTGCGCGATCAACACGGGGATCGGGAAGAGTTGAGTTACATCTTGTTGTCGCCTGCCTAGAGGCACTGTTTCATGCCCAGTGGGCGTCGCAGACTCTGTAGAGTGTGGAAATATTGTAATCAAAGGTTCGAAGGGGAAGATTCGTGGTGCTTGTAGAAGGGAGAAGGTTGGAGGGGCACGAAATGGAGGAGGGATGGTTGTTTTTTCACCGTGAGACTCCCACGAAAGGTCTTGGGCCGGGTGACGCGCTTCTCTGTTGCGCCGACGCCATGTCACGTGGCAAGGCGGGAATTCGATTCACCCGACCTCCAGGGCACCTGGATTTGAGGATATGAGGCTTTGAGGCTTCGACTCATACCACGCTTACATACGTCATCGTTGAATTGGTCTCTTTACCATCGTTATCAAAGGGATGGGTTTTGGGAAAGTCAAAGACTCAGGAACCCTCCCTACTGAACTCTGCTGGTGGGAGACTACCTAGTAGCAACTACCATGTACTTGAATGCCTACGGTGCCCCCTTAGATTTGGAGAGAATGTATCGACAGAGATGGGTATCCTCGACTTCACCCATCACTCTTGCTATGCATACTTTATATTCTATACTCTATTCCATACTCTATTCCATACTCTATTCCATACCCTATTCCATACCCTATTCCATACTCTATACTCCATATTCTCATTAGGGTTAGCCCGCTAGGACTAGCCCTACGTATAGACTTTCGGCTTGATATAATTGACTTCAGGCAACGGGGAAGCAAGTGTTAAAGTGCATGCAGCCGTCTGCTATCATACCTACCAAGCCAAGGTACGAGTACTGATACGCATGGGCGAGTGGGGTTTTCTGGGTGCAGTTTCTGGTGGTTGCCGGTGGCGTTCACAGCTGTGTGACCCTGAAATAGCGATAATTGCAGGTGCCCATCTTAGTATAATAATAAGAGCATTGTCACACTATCACCAAGTTGTGCTCCCTTCCCCCTCCCCCTCCCCCTTTCCATCGGGCCATCGCCAGCTCTGCATCCACGGGTGGCTCTTTCCTTGCCCAGTTGGCCAGAATCAAGTGATGGTAGTGGTCCTTGCCCAGGCTCACTGCAGCATTCGGACTCAAGTAAACAGCTCAGGCTTAGACTGACGACGCCTACCTATGATCAATGCAATGGTATAAATGGTGGTATCGAACTTGGTAGGTCCTCTCGTCTAGTTGTGTACCGGTAGCTTGCATACGAGGGATATCAGATATCCGACATAGCATAGACATCAGTCACCACACCACACTACCTACTTCAACCCTCGCCTTTAACCCTCACGCTCGCCATACCAGATCAGCCACCACCTGCAACCTCCCTCCAGCGATCACGGCCCCGACCACGACCACGACCGCCAGCATGGCCAACCGACCGCCTCCACCACCGCTGCCGACCAACATGGAGATGGAGATGGACATGAACATGAACACGAACATGAACATGAACAGCATGGGCCTCAACAACAATTCGCTCTACTACTCCAACCCCGAGGATCTCCCAGCCTCTGGATCCATAGGTGGTGTAGGCGTAGGCGTCGGCGTCGGCGGCGTCGGCGTTGGTGTAGGTATGAGCGCCCTAGCTGCCCCTCAGGTATGTCAAGTCAGAGCATCACTTCACATCACGGTCAAGTTACTCGTACGGTACTCGAGTACCGCAGAGGTGCATGCGCATCCGCATCCGCATCCGCCCCCAATCGTACTCTGATCAAAGGACCATCTAACACCCCCTCTCCCATCAGGGCGCGCCCAACGGCCATGATACCTCGATGACGGGCATGCTCGAAGATGGTCTGTTGGACAGTTTCGATGGACTTCCAGTGGAGGGCATGACGCTGGATGTCAACACCCTCGATGGGTCCGCCGCACAAAACCCCTACGCCTCGCACAACCCCGCCTCGGCCATGTCCAGGTGCTCGCCCGATGAGATGGAACCACAGGACGAGAATGACATTGAGAACGAGCAGAACAAGCCCGACCAGCTTTCGGCCGATAAACAGCTCGGCGTGGCAGGCGCCGGTCCTTTGCCTACCGGATTTGGAGTGCAATCGGCCATCGGGGGAGGTAGCACGCTGACGGAATTCACAAAAAGGCGAAATTGGTCTCAGAGAGTGGTGGAGGAGCTCAAAGACTTTCTCCATATTCTGACACCCGACGGTCGAATCGTTTACCTCTCACCCAGTGGAACGCCACTGACCGGATTCGCCTCGGAGGAGTTGGTAGGAAAGTTTATCGTTGACTATATACACCCGGACGATAGTGGCATTTTCGTTCGTGAGTTTAACGAGTCGATTGCCAGTGGAAATCCTTTGCGATTCTTCTATCGATTTCGGAAGAAAGATGGCACCTACACCATCTTTGAATCGCACGGACACCCACATCTCACATCAGAAGCGGCAACATTTGGACCAGCGAGTGCCGCTGGTTTTTGCAAAGGTTTCTTCATGATGGCTCGACCTTATCCCACCAAGAATGCGGCACTCCTCGATTCCTTTCTCGAACACAAGATTGAAAATGCTCGTCTGACCAAGCGTATTGAAGATTTGAAGAGGGAAGAACAAGAAGAATTGGAAGGTTCCCAGCAGTCGTGGAGCAAGAGAGATGGCCAAACCGAAAATCAGTCGGAAGAAACCGATACAGCTGCAGGCACCTCGGTGACCTCGATGCCACTACACGCGTCTAATCCAGATGCCAGAGCAATGCCCCCGCCGGCGAAACCTGGCCTAAACATTGCCTTGACCCGTCAGAATCTGGAAGATGCAAATGCAAGTAACAAAGCAGATTCGATCGGAGATAAAATGGCCAGATACGAAGGAGCTACTCATATCGAGACGATTGAAATGCTGACAGGTTTGAGATATCAAGATGGTGAACGAAGTCAGGGTATTAGTACTGGCGATCAAAGTCCGGCTCTCATCCGAGGCGATGCAGGTATTGCCATTGCAGCCGATAAAGAAGCCAGAGCAAACGATAAGAGGAAGAAAATCAAACTTCCTGATGAATATGTGTGTACGGATTGTGGTGAGTTTGGTCATCATCTTTTCATTTTATATAGTCAGTCATCTGACGTTTCCAAGGCACACTCGATTCGCCTGAATGGCGAAAGGGCCCAAGTGGACCAAAGACTCTTTGCAATGCGTGCGGACTTCGATGGGCGAAAAAGGAGAAGAAGGGAAAACCCAATCCTCAGCCTCCCGGTGCCCCTACGATGGGTGCGACGAATGGCAATGGTTAAATTTGCAACGTTGTTATAATTGTTCTTCTGGCAGCAGTCTTTCTGGTGGCGTATGTGGGGATTGGGAAGGAAGGCGCTTGTAAGGTTCGATCACGAAGTTTTTTTTTGGTGTTTAGAAAGGGGGGCAAAACTCTATACCCGGTCACAATTTGATGTTCAAAAGAATATTCAGCGTTCAGGTTTTTAATTCCATTCAATATATCGTACTCTACTCTTAAGCCTTGATGTGGAGCTTCGGTTCTTGAGCCTCACAAATTCTGATATCATTTAGATATTAATTTCTGTATTATGAGACTACTCTATATTTTCAATTCAAAGCATAAAAAAAGCCCAACCCACATAAACACCCGACTCCCAGCTATCCTTCCTTTCCATTCCTCAACAACTCCATAAACTCCTTCCTTATGGGCAACCAAGCAACTGAAAACCACAAATCAAGACTTCCAAGACTCCTTCAACCCCTCCAAAAGACCTTCCTCCCTCCCACTCAAAATCTGTCCCCCATCGCCCACCAAGCCCCCCAGACTCGCAATCCCACTAGCCAACTGCTCAACCGACAACTTCAACCCATGCTGCCTAAACAGATACAGCGCCACCAGCCCCAGGGATCCAAGTCCCTTCCAGGTAAACAACTGCTCATTCACCCGCTCCACAAACGCCTTCTCCTCCGCCGTCGTAGGCAGTAACCCCATATACACCGCCAACGATTGTGGCTGGTACGGTTTGATCCCCCCTAGTGGCTGCACGCGGCCGTAGTAACAGAGAACCAGCGACGTACTCATGGGGATCTCGCGCATGCCCCTCTTCTCCCATGCGGGGAGGGAGGTGCCTTCTTCTTTCCAGTGTCCCTCTTTGAAGCGCTTGATTGCGGGCCAGACTGCGATTTTCACCTTCGCCCTGAAGGCGTCGGTTGCGAATGCGGGGCGGAGGGCTTTGATGTTCTCCAATTGCTCGACCTTTGCGAAGCCGTTGTGGCTGTAGATCTTCCCTTGTTCCAACTTCTTCCGCACCGCCGCGAGCGCCTTTTCTTTCGTCGCCCGCCAGGCTGTGATATCCTTCACGTGCAGCGTGAGCTGGGCGTTCTTGCTTTCTTGCCAGTTCACCGCGTCGACGTTGGTGTGTTCCTCGGCCGTAAACAACGTCCCTGGACGCGTCTCCTCCCACCAAAAGATGGTGGGGGAGATGCGGATGCAGAGGCTGAGGTACGCCGCGTCGGAGATTATGTCGTGCAGCCCTTGGTAGAATTCCATTGGTGGGGGGAGCTCCCAGTCGGGGGTGGAGGGCAGGCTGTAGAGGTAGTCGAAGAGGGGTTGCAGCATCAGGAAGGTTTGGGCGGTTTGGGAGGCGACTTGGGCGTAGAAGTTTGTTGTTACGGGGCGGTTGGTGAGGATTGCGCGGGTGGTTGAGGCGCGGAGGGTTTGTCGTTGGAAGCCTGATTTATTTTGTTAGTATGTTTTCTTTCTTGGTGTTTTCTGCTGGGGATGTGAGGGGTGAGGTGGGGTGGGGTGGGGTGTTGGTGCCCCTTTTTCGAATCTCGCTTGATAAGCGAGGATCAGTTGGGTAGTAGGGGTCTCCCCATCCCTCACTCCAAATATACGAAAGCAGTGAGTCGAGCAAAAAAAAAGAAGAAGAAAAAAAACTAACCTTCCCGATCAACCAACGCCCTCTCAACTCCATGCATCATCTCCCCCTCCTGCACATTCCCCCCATAAATCCCCTCATCAAACACCCGAAACTTCAACATCTTCACAATCACCCCGACCACCAAAAACTTCCTACTACTCCCCTTCCCCACCAACTCCTCCCAGCCCCCCACCACCGGATCCTCCTCCGCTACCAGATCCGCAAACGTCGTAAACTCACTCATCATCCCGATCGCGTCCCAGGGCTTCGCCGTCCCGGTTTGTTTTTGCCATTCGGGGTTGAGGAGGTTCGGGTAGCCGAAGAAGGCGTGGCAGAGTGCGTGAATGTCGGTGTAGAGGCTGTGGAAGGCGTCTTTGAAGAAGGCGTCTGAGCGGTCTTCGAGCGGGTGGGAGGGGTAGAGTTTGCGGACGGGGATGGGGATGCAGGGGGAGAGGTTGATGTTTTGGGTTGGGTGGGGGACGGGAGGGGGTTTTTCGTCGGAACCTCCTGTGGAGGAGGAGGGTTTGTTGGGTTTTTTTGTCTGTTTTTGTTTTTGGTTAGCCTTTTTTCTTTTTCTTTTTCTTTTTCTTTTTCTTTTTCTTTTTCTTTTTCTTTTTCTTTTTCTTTTTCTCTTTCGCTTTCTGGTTTCTCGCTTGGATGAATCGAGGGGATCTTGAGAAGGTGATTTGTCTTTTTACACACTCTCATCTCAAGCGGTCTACTTCACAAAGTAATCACAAAAACACAACCCCATGTCGCAAAAGAAAAACCCAAAACTCACCGGAACCAAAAGTCCCAAATTTGCCCTCAAAATCTCATCAATCTCCCTCTGTCGATCCGCAACCGGCACCGCCTTCTGTCTCTGTATCCTCCCCCCAGCCGTCTTCTGCAACCGATTCATCACACTCGCCGCCTCCCGTCTCCTCCTCTCACTCCTCCTCATCCTCCCACCACTCTTCGTCGGACTCCCCGGCACACTCCCCACCCCCTGCCCCCTCCCCTTCCCATTCTTCATCGTCGACGGCGCGGGCGGATCAATCGTCTGTCCACCCCCACTACCCGTAGGCGAATAATCCGTATACCCCGCGGGAATCTCCATCGGTGCGCCGACCGCATACCAGTTCCTGATAAACTGCGGTGTCTGCCACCGACTAGGCGAGAAGATCAGACTTATTACACTTCCCGAGGAGGCGCTGTCGAGCGCACTGGAACTGGCGGACTTGTTCGGGTCGACGGGTCCTTTGATGGCGCGGGAGCCGGAGGATCGCTCGCCTTTGGTGCTGATGTATCCTACCACCTGCCCCCCGTTGTTTGGCGAGATGGGACTCGGGGCTGTAGGTGAGGTGTCGAAGCGGACGGTGCCTTTTTTTGGGGAGGAGGATTTGGGGGGTGAGAGGGAGGATTTTTGGGGGGAGGGGTTTTTGTGGGTGCTGCTGGGGTTGCGAGGGGAGGTGAGGACTGAGGTGTAGCTTCCTGAGGTGGCGGCGTAGAAGTTTTCTTGTTGGGGGGGTGTGTAGGGGTAGTTGTATGCTTCTGACATCTCGCTGTCGCTGTCGAGTTCTTCCTCGGTTTCTTCCTCTGTCTCTTCCTCGGTCTCGGTCATGAGATCTGATGTCTCGACTTCCGAGTCGACGGGGGTGATGTCTAGTAGAGCGTGAGGGGTTCGTGAGTAAGACATGATTAGGTATCCGTTTGTTGTTCTTCTTCTTCTCGAACAAATCTCTCTCTCTAGAGGACTTTACTTGTTGACGATGTTGATGCGACACGAACGATGTCTTCATGCGATATGATTTGCGATTCCAAATCAACGACGACAGACCAAGAGGTACGGTGCACTTGTGCTTGGGGTCGTGGTTCGGGTTGGGGTTTGGCCTTCTTGAAAGGCTCGAGTGCCAAACAAAGAGAGGCGCAGCGTCACATTCCTTAACGAGGCGATGGGGAATGAAAGCAGCCATTTATCCACTATCGATAGAGAACTCCGGACGCAACCCGTTCTTTTTTCTTGAATGCGAACAATGTTCTTCAAGAATATGTCAAAGATCTTTTTTTTTTTTGTTTATTTATTTGTTGCTGTTTCCATGGTACGATGCTGAATGCGATGTTTAGGGGTTGGTTGGGGGTGGGGAAATTGTGGGGATTCTCCTCGCTTAACGTATGGAGCGAGGACTTACTTGTGATGGGTGGGTTTTTGGCGTGATGGATGAGGTACCTTTGATGGGAGAGGTGTGGCTGGAAAGATCTGCTGTAGGAAGTTTAATTAATGGTAGAATATGAGTGTTTGCTGAGGAAAATTGATAGATTCGAAACCAGAAACCTCTCTCGCAGCCCTGGATATAATTGTTCTTATAGTAGATAGCCGCCGAAGCTTGTATGAGAAGATGTGTGATATAGTGCATGAACTCTTGCCTTTCTGGAATTCCTCCTGTAGGCATTCTTCTGAGCTGTTGATCGTCTGCAGACCAGCGAGGCCGGGTACTTCCTAGTAGAACTTTATAGTACTGAATCAGCTGGAGATTTCAATTAGTATAGCAATTTTGGATGGTTTTCAGCACTTGGGTGGAGATATGATACCTTTCAAACAGAATAAAGGGTTCTCTCTGTCAACTTGACGTCTTCAAACCTGCAGCTTTTGTTCATGTAAGATAGGTAGATAGAATTCTCCGCCCTTCTAGTTTTTTCCGGATATATTCTGGAGATTTAGTTAGACTATCCAAGGACCTTTTGAAACGTAGATGACAGGTTATATATATTTTATAGCGCGAATGCTTAGGTTTCGTAACGTGCTTTTCTTGGGTACCTACCTATTTTCTTTCTCAAGCAAAAGCATCATTACCTCTTTCCCATAAAAGCTATTCGCCGCCGCTGCCTCGACCACCTCTTCTGTGATCACTACCTCTGCCCCTCGCTTCTCAAGCAAAAGCATCATTACCTCTTTCCCATGGCCCTCATTCCCCGCCGCTGCCTTAACCACCTCTTCTATGATCACTACCTCTGCCCCTCGCTTCTCAAGCAAAAGCATTATTACCTCTTTCCCATTCACCTTATTCCCCGCCGCTGCCTTGACTACCTCTTCTGTGATCACTACCTCTGCCCCTCGCTTCTCAAGCAAAAGCATTATTACCTCTTTCCCACTCTCCTCATTCCCCGCCGCTGCCTTGACCACCTCTTCTGTGATCACTACCTCTGCCCCTCGCTTCTCAAGCAAAAGCATCATTACCTCTTCCCCATAAATGCTATTCGCCGCCGCTGCCTTAACTACCTCTTCTGTGATCACTACCTCTGCCCCTCGCTTCTCAAGCAAAAGCATTATCACCTCTTTCCCATTCCACTCATTCCCCGCCGCTGCCTTGACTACCTCTTCTGTGGTCACTACCTCTGCCCCTCGCTTCTCAAGCAAAAGCATCATCACCTCTTTCCCATTCCATATATTCCCCGCCGCTGCCTTGACCACCTCTTCTGTGATCACTACCTCTGCCCCTCGCTTCTCAAGCAAAAGCATCATCACCTCTTTCCCATTCCCCTCATTCCCCGCCGCTGCCTTGACAACCTCTTCTGTCACCCTTATGCTCTTAAGTTCAGCATGGATCAATAACTCTTTCAAAACCCCTGCGCCTGATTTTGCTGCTTGAAATAGACAATCTTCATCAAAAGTCTCTATCAATTCTTTAGATACCTTGTTTAGCAATATATTTGCTAACCACCCAATATCGAAGTAGATAGCTATCCTGCAAAGAGTTGATATAGAGTCTACTTCGTATTTAGATACCTGATTCTTTGCTAACCAAATCTTTAGATTAGAGCCTCTAAGGATTCTTTCCAGCATTTCAAAATATCTCATGGCCTCTTCCGGCCTATGAATATGAGTAAACCAGTGGTTACTTGTGTAGTCCAGAAGAGGATAGAATTCAGATTCTTCGTCTAGATTTGTTTCGTCAATATTATACTCCTCGATTGACAAATAGCCTAAACAACCTTCGGCAAGGAGTAGCTCTGGCGATTCAAATTTAGACATAGCTGGCGACTCTTGCCAAAGTTCGGTTTTTAGAAGGAAATCCCGTAAAGATTGATGGATTAAGAAAGGCTTATCATCGATGATATCGATCAAGGCTCCTAGATTTCTTCGAATATTTTTGCTGCTTAAGGTTGCTTTTTGTCCTGAGAAACTTCGCCAGCATCTTTTTTTATCTGTCATTCTAACTGCTATCGCAACTTCCAGCTCTTTAAGAACAAGTGGCCTCTTTGCAAACGTTATCCAGACCAGGAGAAAAGTGAAATCTGGATCTCTCTTAAAAACCTCATCAATGAGACTCCTATACAGCTCATCGAGCTCTGTAGGAAATTCTCTCATCGTTTTTTCGATCTTTTCGTCTGTTGGAAGTTCTATTTCCTCGAGCTTTCGTAGTACAATGCTTATCCATAGAAAAGTTCTACCGGTATGCCCTGTGACTTTATCTTCAATAAACTTCTTTTGTTTATCGGTAAACCCCTCAGCTTGTTCTAAACAGTTTCTAATAAACGATGCCAGGTCTTGAGGTGAAGCTCTGAGTATCCTTTGAGGCTCAATCTTGTAGCGTAGAACGTCTTTTGTTGGCCTACTAGTGCAAAATAGTTTCAGAGTTATCCTTCTTGTCTCGGCCTTTGACTCGAAGAGCCTCTTTATCCTTTGAAGTAGTTCCTCCATCCCTGTCCGGTATACATCCAACCCATCAATGACACAATAAAGACAGTCGTAGATATCCGTCGTAGCTAAAAGCTCGAAGGCGCTCCACAACTCATCAAAAGAAGCTAAGAGAAAGTCTTTGTCCCGTCCTTTTTCTTTAAACCGATTTGGGAGATATTGATATAGTCGCTGGTCCTCGCATATCTGAACAATAAGCGCTCGTAGAACAGATGATGCTGTCCGTAAAATCTCCTCGTTCTTGATATTACAAAAATAGTAAATGACTTTGTAATTGTTACCAGTTTTGTTGAAGTCCTCGAGATGGTCGATAACGAAATTTGACAACACGGATTTACCCTGCCCTGGGGCTCCAGTAATAAGAAGTGAACCCGAAATTTCAGAATCTCGCCATGTCTTAAAATCGTTTCCCTGGAGACTTTCTTGTAGAACATTATCTCCGGGTTCTGTTTGTTGATCTTGTGGAATATTGTCTTTAGGCTCTGTGATCAACCATTGAAGGGTACCATTGCTTGGTTTGGCAACTTTCTCTGTTTCTTTAAAAGATTTGTAATCTGGTACATTAAGGTCATCCCAATGACGTTTTTCATCTAGAGAGAGTTCTTTCTTTTGTTAGATTTATTATACTTTTGCTATATAACCTAGATACTACGTACTTTTCGTTGAAGCAAATCTTTCTACAATGATACTAGGAGCATCATTCATCAGATCTCGTAGTCGATTTGCTACCCTCATATAACTATCATCAGACCTGCTAGAGAATTTTACTAGATCTGAGTGATCTGTGTCAAGTGGCTCGTCTTGATGAAAGTTGTCCGTAAGGCCAATTCGGCAAGCAGATTGTTCTGTCACCATAAAGGAAAGGGGGCCCTCTTTTACTATATCTCCATTCTCTAGGATCTAGAAGGCAAGTTAGTTGTAACACTAATTAGAAGCAAGTTTGGAACGTGCCTTCATCGTTTTAGTTGCCTTTTGCTCATAATAAGATATGATTTTGAATGATTGTGCTTCGCAGCATTTGATGAATTTTTGCCCTAGGGCCTTTAGGAATGGTCTCGCCTGCGACTCGTCGTCTACCTGGAGATCAGAGATGAGTTGCTGATTAAGCTTCCCCTTTACAATTGACTGTAGAGATTCATTTTTAAGCCCTAGGTTTGGGACCCCAAAGAAAATTAGACCATAGGAGGATCTAAATAAATCGTCACTTTGGCTATCCTTATGACTTTCAAAGGCCAAAGACAATGCCTGAATATACATCTATCAGTATGTGGTTACGTAAAGGGTAAAAAGGTGGTCCTACCTCCTTCACAAGCAAGCCTCCAAGACTATGGGCCACGAATATCAGCGGTCTACGGCGAGTCTGTAGATTGTTTCGTTAGTGAGAGATTGCATTTAGCTAGTATCCATAGTTTATAGTGACCTTTGTATTGTCGCGAAATGCCTTGATCGAACTAAGAAATGCCTTCGCCAAATCGGTTATAGAATACTTAGCGTCTGAATTCCTAATCGAGGTGTCATACCCATAGGTAAGGATCCGAGCCGTTGGAGTATCTTTTGGGAGGAAATCGCGGAGCCAGATATTACTTCCACCTTTACTCTTGAAACCGCCAACCGCATGGCTCCCTAATCCTGGTACCGCAATTATACTATATATGTATTAGTTAATAGATATCTACTGACTTTAAGGGGTCTTTACTTACTCAACACCTGCCTCACTGCCATCAAAAAGAGGAGTGACACCAATGAAGTGAGTATCAATAGGATAATCTAGCTTAGGAGCTTCACGTAAAGTGATCGTCGCCATAGAGAATTGTTCAGAAGAGCGCGCGAAAGTCAAGTGCAGGCCATCCACTGTTCGGTGAGGTTCAAGACCAGAACTCGGCAGACATTGTTCAAGCTGGCGCAGTAGTTCCGCTTTTGTGATATTCTCTGGTATATCACAAATTCGGTGAGTCATGAGCTTTGGAGGTAATTTCGGAGTCGAGTTTTTAAATTTCGTTAGGGGTATTGCAATATGCCATATCGCCAAGGCCATAATCGCCCCTACGAGAAGGGTTATAATAGTTGAAAACATCGGGCTTGAAGAGAGGTCACGAATAGAAACTGCTACACCTGAGAGCATCTTAGACAAGCTCGTGATGTGTAAGTTTAAGAAGGGAATTTACGAAAGAGGGTGGTTGAGCAATACCCATCGGGTGCCTATGATGACTGCATGCCTGTGTAACTATGTTGTATCTCATTAGGAATGCCAAAGTAAGCAATAAACAGGGGCATATTTGGACGCACATTGCACTGCCTCCACTTTCCACCCGCACTATCGGCGCCCGCTTTTTCTCACCGAAGATTTACGGCAAAAGACTTGAACTTTACAAATTAGAATGGAGTTTTAGTATTCAGCCATTCAAGGGTCGGCCGAACACAGCTGGGCTGGAACCCAACCACAGAACTCTTTCTACCTTGAGAGCCTAGAACTTGGGCGCATGTGGGTAGAAACTCGACACAATGATAACTCCTTTTCAACTGATATAGCACAAGAGAGTGGAGAACAAATTATCTTCACCGGATTGTCGAGCCCGACCAGTGCACACCTGAGGCGGGTAGGGGGTGCGCAGAAGGTGGGTATGCCCGTGCCCTGCCACCCGCCCCCAACTATCCCATCACCCACTTCATAACGCGATTAATTCTACACTCCAATTCCTAACCCACTCACTAAAAGGCCACTACTCCTTGCCAAGGGATTTGACCCAAACTAGAGCGGACAAGATTTTGAAACTTTACCCGTTGATTGATCCATCCATCAGCCACCTCTGCACGATAATGGTACAGTAGACACCCCTGGTTGGGGATGGCACGGCTAACCCCGCACCTAGGAAACCAGGCTCGATTCTCCGCAAAAGCAACACAACTCTTTTCAATCTACACTCCTATCCTGTGTGACCATTTCCGTGAGACTGTGAGACTGTGAGACTGTGAGACGAGCTTGGCACCTAGTATAAGAAGATAGGTCTAGCCTTGTTGAATTTTTTGCATTGGAATTGATAGTAACCGGTTAAGAAGCACTACGATGAGCAAGTGGCTCATTTGTGTCCAGTGAGTCTTGGTGGGTGACGGCGTTGAGCGCACCAAAAGCTCAGACCAACAACTGGCCAGGGCGCGCCCACACACAACACTATCCCGAAAACCGTTGGTTGGTGCACTGAAAACCACTGAGTGCACCTACACTACCAGAAACTGTTGACTGTTTCTGACAGATAAAAAACGAGAAATAGAGAAAAAAAACCTAGAACAATAAGCAGAGAGCTTCTTTGCCTTAACCTGAGTTTTGAAGAACAAAAGAAAAAGAAGTCAATCTCTTGAGATGATCACTAAGGGGGTCGAACCCTCGACCTTAGCGTATCTTTATTAGCACCACGCTCTAACCAACTTATTTAAGCGATACGCTAATTTGTGAAATCGAAATTACGACGATTATAGCGGAATGAGCTTGGCAGATTGATTGCCCTTGGCTTCGCTTAATTAATCCTCCTACTACAGAGCAAGCGAAGCTTAGATAGGAGCATTAGCGAATTCTAGTATAGGCAAATCTATAAAAGGGAAACTCTAAAATCAGTAATTCCTACTCCCTTTCTTGAAGTAGTAGTTTATACAAAGTAATAAGCAGCCTAAAATAGCTGACATTAATATACGTAATTCTTCCTTTGAGGAGTTCAATTTTAAGCAATAGAATTACGGTATAAAGAGCTACTGTTATCCTCTAGTAGACCTGAATTTTTTTCATTAGTTATTACAATAGTATTCTAGACTCGTCTAGATTCTCTTTACCCTTTCCGTCTTTAACGTCTACTAATACATCCTCCGACCGAGGAGAGGACGTTAACATCTATCTCACAGATTCCTTTATACTACAAATGAAAAAGGATTACTATATACTAACCCTACGGATCTCCAAACATAAAATAACACTATCGCCCCGTTCTTGGCTATGTAACTATACTTAACCTTAGAGCAGGGTCACAAGTGTCGCCTATACGTTACTGCGATCGCGGTTTTTCTTATAATTTAATTAAATTTAAATTTAAATTTATTTAACGTCCGGCGAATGCAACTAGCCCCTATGAAGCTACGTTCTAAAACATCCCTAAGTAGGGCAAAGGACGCTAGGGGGGTACCCTAGGGGTCAAGAGGGTAGAATGGGAGACTATTCTACAAAGATCAAGCTAAAGAGAGAGCCCTTGGGCTAACCCTTGTACAGAAACAGGAAGTGTTAAAGAAGACATAAAGGAAATAAATCAAGGCTAACCCGAGGCCGCCCTCTAGGGGCAGATCTCGGAGTAGAATTTAGATTTGTAGAAGAGCTCTCTAAAGAGCTTCTCTGCAAAGGGGCCGAAAATGAGACAAGGGTCTCGCTTAGCCTTGTCTATGAGTTTAGGGGTTCTTCGCTTAACTCTTCGACAGTACAGAAGGTAAAACTGCGACTTCTCCTTTCCACAGGAGCATTCGCTGCCTTCGAGCAGGGTATCGAAGTAGCGGAACCGAATATGGTATGCTGTAAAGTCCCCGTGGCCTGTTCGGGCAGCGATAAGACGGCCGAGGACCTCTCTAGGGAGCCTGAGCGTACGAGGCTTCGGGGCCCACGTAGTAAGACTAAGGCGCTCGTATAGGGTAGGTATATTATCATGCCAGAGCTCTCCTGTGCAAGCCTTGTGCTCTCGTTCTTTATATCCCTCCTAAGCGAGGCTGAACAAAGAAGGAGGGCCGTTTCTGGATTAGTACGAGTAGCTATCCCGGCTGCTTTGTCCGCAATCTTATTCCTAAGGATACCGATGTGGCTAGGGCACTAGCGAATAGCTACCTTCCTAGGGTAGGCCTGGGCCAGGGCAAAGACCTGGTTACAGACTCCGTGAGAGGTACCGACCGAGCGGTGAGTGAGTTGTAGAGTCGCCTCGAGGTTGTCTAGGCAGATCTAGCAGCGCTGCGCTTAGGGCCAGAAAGGAGTATTAATCGCTAGTTTAAGACCGAGAAGGGCAGCTCTAGCTTCCGCATCGTAGATTTCAAGGGTCTTGCCAAAGGGAAAGGATTTATCAGAACAGAACTACTCCATTTCTCGTAAGGCAGACTCCCCCGCCAGTACTACCGTCGTCAAGCCTTGAGCCGGCAGAGTATAGTACTAAGTCGCTAGGTGGGACTGTACTTAGAAGGTCTAGAAAGCGTTCCTTATATAAGTCTTTATTCCCTTGTAGAAAAGGCCCGCCTACTTCAAGTAGTCGGGCGTCTCGGTCGAACCCCCGGGTCCACGGGGCATCCTGAATTGGGTCTATAGTCTCTGAGGCTAGGAGGGTCCTTTGGTTTCGATAGAAGAGCCTTGATTTAAGGCAGGGGTTGTTCTGACACCGTCGGAGCGCGTAGTCGGGGTCGAGACGGCGAATCCTAGCTTCTAGAGCCTCGCTTCGACTATTAAGTGCAATATCCGGGGCTAGAAGACCCGACTTAATAAGAAGGGCTGCGACAGGGGTGGTTTTGTATACAGGGAGGACTACTCTAGCGCACTTGTTTACAAGTAGAGCAAGAAGATTAAGGTATTTACTAATTCTAGTCCTAACTATCTTCTTTCCGTTAGGCCGAGACTTACCCGGGAACCAGGTCTCGCTACCATAGTAGGCAATAGAGAGCCCACAGGCTATAACGGCCTACTTAAGTAGGTAGGGAGGGGAGCCGCAAACTATGTTCGTAGTACTCTTTAGCACTTAAATAACTAGAGAGACCTTAGAGGCCATTCTTTGAACGTGGCCTAGGAAAGAGAGCCTACGGTCGAAGAAAACTCTGAGCTAGCGTAGCTCCTTAGTAGGGTAGATAGCCTTTGTACCGACTATTATAGGCGGAGGTTGACGGATCCCCCTTCCTTTCTGCTTCCTTTTTCGAGAGAAGTAGATTAACTCGGACTTATCGCTGTCAAAGGTTATACCCTCGTCTGTACCCTACTGTAAGAGGTGGGAGACTTGTTTAGCAAGGGTCTTAACGTTCTCGCTCTTACTAGTGCTAATCGCTAGAAGAGCTACGTCGTCTGCGTACCCGAATCTTCGGAGGACCGGCATAGAGCCTAGGCTAGGGGAGAAAAGAGGCTGTATATAGAGTATAAAAAGAATAGGAGAGATAGGTGATCCCTGAGGGAGCCCGCACTTAAGCGGGGTAATAGCTCCTACTTCCCCGTCTAGCTTAATTCGAACAGACCTCTTAGAGAGAAAGGAGGTAACCCAGGAGAAAAAGCAGGAAGGCTAGCCTTGTTCTCGTAGTCTCTTAATAAGCCGACCTGGGAGCGCCGTGTGAGAGGCCAGACCTCGAACAACTCAAAGGTGTGGTTTCAAATATTCAATTGAGAAGTGCGTGAAGACTACATACATGTGAGCTCTTCCTCTATATATAGACAGAGGAAGAGCTTCTGGAATATTCTAACAAACCGCTTAGCACTTGTATAATGTCAAAAGAATAGAACAGAATAGAATAGAACAGAATAGAATAGAACAGAATAGAATAGAACAGAAGGTTCTATCTTGGCACTGGGGTAATGGCCAGTGCTAAGCGAGGGCATGGCCCGAGCACTTGTCAAGGGTTCTAACCCTCACACACCGCGTCAAAGGCCCCCTTAATGTTAAGCGTTAGAAGGGAGGCCTCTAGTTTCGTACTAAGAGCCTCTTCTATATCGTGGGTAAGATAGGTAGTAAGGTCGGTAGCGGCTCGAAGAGGCAGAGCACTAAACTGGTTAGGGCCGAGGACCCTACTTGTAATCCCGATCTAGGAGGCTCGCTTAGCAAGGAGTCGTTCTAGCCCCTTTCCAAGGACTGAGAGGAGTAAGATAGGTCGGTACGCTCCAGGCGAAGACTTATCCTTCTTATTTAGCTTTAGGATAATTACTATAATCGCTAAGCAAAAGTATTCCGGGTGATACCTAGAGTTTATATAGCCTCTAAACAGGAGAAAGACAAGGTAGTAGATCCGAGACTAAGCGATCTTAACAAGCCCTGTTATAAGCTTGTCCTGGCCAGGGGTAGTAGAGGCTTTACCGAGAATTGAGTCCTTTACTTCTCGGGAAGTGATTAGCGCCCATGGGAGTACGCAGGTCGGGACAGTAGGAGTCGAGGTAGGTATGTCCCCGACTTCGGCCTTGTTTGTTAGTGGCTCTTGAACTAGAGTCTTTTGCTTCTCCTCTATTGTATAGCTAATCTGCCTAGTTGAGTCTTTAAGAGGGGGGGACTTATAGACCCCTGTACTCCGGTGCTATTTGCAGATCTTAAAGACGTCCTTAGACTCTGTAGCCTTGTCGATTAGGTCCCGAAAGTAGCTTGCCTTTGCTTGTCTAATCCCTTTTTAGAGCGCCTTACGTAGTTTTAGAACGATAGTAGACCTACCCTGTCTTCGAGCGGCGCGGATTTTCGAGGTAAGCTCGCGGCACTTAGATTCTACCAGGGGTGGCCAAAGCCATGGCCGAGACCTCGCTTAGCACTACTCTTATAGGCCCCTTGTAGAGCCTAAGTAATATAGAGAGCGAGGGATTCAAGGTCTTTAACGTCCGGGGATTCTGAGAGCTCGTAGAGCCCGTCGTAGTTAAGGCGGGATTCAAGAGCCGCGAGAAAGGCTTCCCGGTCAAGGGAGCTAAATCGAAGCGGGGGGTCTTTTATAACCTGGCCTCCTAGCCATGGTTTCCTAGT
>UNPT01000416.1:0-44492 GCA_900536445.1 Hymenoscyphus occultus
AGGAGCCTATACATAGGGGGTAGAGTTGTTAACCAAAGCTCATTTGCTAGCTTTATACTCTCGTTTCTTACGTTCCTTCTTAGCGAGGCTATACAGAGAGGGGAAGCTGAATCCGGGCTAGTACGTGCAGCTACTCTAGCTGCTTTATCCGCAATTTCGTTTCCGGAAATCCCGATATGGCTAGGGCACCATCTAATAGCTACCTTGCCAGGGTAGGTCTGTACAAGGGCGTGGACTTTGTTAAAGACCCCTTGTGAAGTACCAGTAGTACGGTGCGTAAGTTGAAGAGTAGCTTCTAGGTTGTCGAGACAGATCCAACAGCGTTGCGTTTGGGGCCAGAAAGGCGTACTTATAGCGAGTTCAAGGCCGAGAAGGGCTGCTCTAGCCTCGGCGTCGTAGATCTCGAGGGTCTTACTAAACGAGAAGGACTTCGTGTTAAGAACAAGGCCCCCTCTTGTAAGGCAGACCCCCCCGCCTGTACTACCGCCGTCGAGTCTAGAGCCGTCGGTATAGACTACTAGGTCAGTAGGCGAGACTGTACTTAGAAAGTCTAGGAACCGTTCCTTATATAGGTCTTTGTCTCCCTTAGGAGTAGGTCCGCCTACTTCGAGTAAGCGTGCGTCCCGGTCGAATCCTCGGGACCACGGGGGGTCCTGAATCGGATCTATAGTCTCGGAAGTAGGTAAAACTCTTTTGTTTCTATAAAAGAGCCTAGACTTAGGGCAGGGACTATTAGAGCAGCGCCGAAGTGGGTGATCAGGGTCCAGTCGGCGAACCCTAGCCTCTAGAGCTTCGCTACGGCTATTAAGCGCAATGTCAGGTGCAAGAAGTCCAGACTCTAAGAGAAGCACTGAGACAGGGGTAGTCTTATAAACTGGGAGGACTACTCTAGCGCATTTGTTGACGACAAGTGATTTTTACCCAAATAAGTGATAATAGTGACTCCAACAGCTAGCTCACAAACGCCGATATTGGCGCCGAATTGGTCAATAAATCGAATTTATTGACCAATAAAAATAATGGTGGATACATCGGAACAGATCCAGTTTGGCGTTTTTTGATTCCCTGGCAAAACAGGAACGTACACACCACCTGGAGGACATTTGTTGTCAAGTAGATGGCAAGAGAGGCTTGGTCAAGAAGAAAACCACCTTGAGGGCATTTAGGGAGGCTCTGGTCGCAAGGAAGAGATGGTTGTCCCACGTTTGCGAAAGGTAGACAATTTGGCTGGGTGCCATCGCAAACCTCGTTGGGATCCACAATGATGCAGCGCCCAGAAGTACAGCTTGGATCGCTAGAATCCGCTAAGCGAGTGGGATCGATAATGACCCCTAGAATAGAATCAATCATAAGTACGCACTTTGATAATTAAACCAGCTTTGTGAAGGGGGGGTGTGTTCTACCTATAATGAGAGGTTTAGGTTTAGTAGTGTCTGCAGTGTCTGGAGTCTGAGGAATAGACTCTACAGGCAGTTCTCCCAAGCATTTTGGAACGGCAGAGCATTGATCGATTGGCAATGATCCTTTGAACTCAGCCTGAGCAAATCCTCTGGCGACAAGACCAGCCAGTAGTATCCCTTACTCTGTAACACCGAGGAAACCGGTAGGCAGAACGTCCTATTAGGCTTGGCTTTAGTACTCTCGCCAATCAAAAAGTAGAATAGTACTCGCTAAACCTAATAAAGACGTTCTGCCTACCAGTTCCCTCGGTGTTACAGAGTAAGGGATAACAACCTTCGGCATGCTGAAAATTGAAGCAGAGGAAAACGTAGTCGAAAGATTAGGTGACGAATATATTTCGTGTTGTAAATCGTGCCCTCGTATTATGATTGACTCTGGTGAGAAACTCTCATTCTTTTATAGCGATTTTTCGAGTTAAACAAAGAAATAATAAAAACTATCGGGATGATCCGGTTACAGTTCTTCTCGTAGAATGTTGTGTTTGTGATCTTATACTGTAGCATTCTCGCTCGCACGAGAATCCTCAGAATCTGTGCATAACTTGCATAAACAAGACCAACATCATTCTGTATACGAGATAATGATGATCAGTACTAGACACGCTAACAGGGCAATTCGTAGTCACGACCAAGCATGAAGCACAATAAATATAACGAAAACAATCAGTTTTAACTGTATCAATAGTTTTCGTTGAGACAATATCGGATTTACCAACAACCAAGATGGTAGAGAGAAATTGTTACTTCAGCTCAGGCAAAACATTTTAACTGACGAACCACTTCGATGAAGATATTCCAGACTTACTGCACCTGAGGCGAGCTTGTTTGACGAATCAAAATCCATGGTAATGCTTTCTTGAGAATCTGTTTGGTAACAATATTGTTTCCGAAAATTTAAGACAACGCAAGAGTTAAATTGATCAGGAACAGACAGTTACCGAGATCTTTACTTGTACTGTAAATTAATCTTCTGTTGTGAGGGAAAACCATTTTTCTCATTTCATTCGCAAGAAAAGTCTTTTGAGAGTGCCTGGATTTGACACCAAATATCTCACAGTGCCCTGAAAAAACAAGATTCACTGTACCTTAGTTGGAATTTCAAGTACAAATACAAGAGGAAATGGACACAGTTGACATCCATTGGACTATGGTATCCCTGCGAATTATCATTAATGAGCACCGAAAACCTTGTCCACGTGGATGAATATTCATCTATATGGCTACACATTATTCTCGAGGTAAAGGATCTGGACAGCTCGGGTCTCCCCCCTGTATACGAGTTGTTATAGGCAGGGTATAACTCCACAATATAGCCCTCTAAGCCAATTGAATTGTCCGATTCATGTGGAGGTATATCAGAAAGTGACAAGGGGGGGAGACCCGAGCTGTCCACCCCCTTTACAATATACGACATTATTGGTCACTCTTATCAGACCGCTTAACATGGACTGTATGCAATTCATCTCACAGTTTTCTTTAGGTAGTGGAATTCTCGCTACAAATATTGGTGGTGAGAAAGGAAGGTTCAGGTAGGCAATTGATTGCTATTGGCCCAAACGGGGTTTATTTCATTTGACGTAAGACAACCAATGCAGACAGCCCCGAAAAGGAACACACAGTCACGGCCACAGTGGGTAACACGTGGAAACCTTGTGGCGAGTGTACCGCAAGTGTCCAACTTGTGTATCTGTAGTTGCATAGCGATAACCAGACCAACAGTCTTTGCCCATAGGAACATACTCGGGTAAATCACCGCCAGCAGGTTTCGAGCAGAATAAGGTTTATTAGTCTATCGAGTGGTACTTGTACTAAATTGGCATATCTATCATGGATTTGTTTAAGATTGTATTTTGTCAGAGGAGAAAATATAAAGTGGTCCATAGAGTGGGTAGAATTGAGAGTGTTTTTAGAGATGTAGAATATCTAGCTAAGTCCCAGCTATTCACTAGAGGGATGTTTGGTATCTTAATATGGGCGGGGTTTCTTTTGGATTGGTGGCCGCGCGACGCTACACTGCTGGCCTATCTAAATCGACCGAAGAATCTCTAATAGTCAGTGCTCTTCCTACGGCGCTATCGCTTGGCCCTCTGGGAACCGTGTTAGGAAATACCTACCCCTCCCGCGCGGGACGGCCCGGGGTATAAAACCTTCCTGAAAGCAGGCTCCCGGTAGTCAAGATAAGTGGCAGTAAACTTCGTGCGCACCACACCAAGTTTACTGCCACTTATCTTGTCTACCGGGAGGCAAGTATTTCCTGCTCCCCACGGTAGGCGCGAAACCTTAAATCCTACTAAAGATATAGTTCTTTATTTACTTATTTATAGGCAGGGAAGCCACAGAGGGGGGAGGGGAGGGGTAGAATGAAGTAGGGACTTACAAGACAGAATAGTAGGAAAGTACTTACAGGTAGGGAGGGGAGAGGGACAAGTAAAACGACTAAGTACTTACGCGTTGTTTGTAGAGGTAAATGGAGGGGGAAAGGCTCTATAATTTGGACAGATAGCTTGCGGAACGCTCGGGTTACGCTTAAACTCTCTTAAAAGTTAGTTATACTTCGTAGGCTGTTCTAGAAGGAAGGTCAGATGCGGAATCCAGCAGGGCACTTTGTAGTAGATTAAGCAAATTCCACACGTCCTTCGGGACTGGGTAGCGCAGTGGTCAAGAATAGACACTCTACCTACGAAGTACAATCTATTATCTATTATCGGTCCTAAAAGTATAATGTTTTCTAGAGTACCCTATCCCCGCTTCTTTATACCTAATTTAGACGGGAGCAGGTATTCCCTAAGGGGAGCAGGTACTACGGTACCTGCTCCGGAGTTCCCAGAGGGTTGGAACAAAATATACTTCGTATCTAAGGGTTTACTTAGAGCTGCATTGAGCTAAAAGTAGCTGCGCTACACCCCACAGGGGTACTCGAAAGACTCGGTATTACCTATATACGACAGACCACAACGCAGTACAAATATAAGTTTCAGAATCGCTCGATTCGGGCAAAGTTTACCTGCGCGCATGCCGGCCAGCTCCCAGCGAGGGGTACCAAACTCGATAAAAAGGCCCAAACTGGTCGGAGAATTGAGGGAAAAGACGTGAATTCCGTAAGAATTAATGCCGCAAGTTAGGTGCTACATACCTAGGTAAATGCGTCGGTACACCTAGCAGGTCGAGTAAGATTACGGATACACAATGCACATAGGACTTTAAATAGACGTATACGAGCATTAAGGATTTTTAGCGAGGGTTAGCGTTTTTTATTTAAGCTCTATAAAAGTTTACTAAGGCGCAATCGGACTTAAGGGTTGAACGTTGCTTAATAATCAGAAATTTACTATGCGCCCCTTTAGGAAAATAACTATTTCGAGGGTTAAACGATTTTGACCCTCGACCGAGGCTCTCCGGAGGGTCTACTTGTGTTAGCTTCTTCCTACCTTATAAGGAGGCCGTCTTGTTACACGTGACCTTTATTATAAAAACTCAATGAATGCTCTGATCACTACAGCTGCTTATCAGTTGCAAAGCTGTCATGCAGGAATACATATAGTGTGTCCTTGGCGACTCGTGGATGGAAAAGGTTGGTGAATCCCCTCTTCTTGTCTTGGCGTAGCTTTATTTCTACCTCTTTACTATCCTATTTATTTCTAAAAATAATGAAATTAGCCGAACGTGACAAGAGAATCATAGTAATCAAGTAAGAGGATCTAACATAGATACCTACCCAGAATAGTCTTGTTACAAAGTTACAATAAGAAAAAAGTCTTTGCTGGCATTTCAATTTCCACAAGGTACTCGGATACCCCAACCATCACTAATGATCGCCTGACTCACACAATAGGCTACGAGAGACGTTTGAAATGACTGTACCGTCCCAACAACCAAGAAGCCGAATACGGGTTTTTCCAAGCGAGCGGCTCGCGGTTGGAATCTGGGGTATGGGGAAGCTGTGAACGCGATGTGACCCTACACGGAGTTGGAATTCCTAAAAGGGATAAGTTGGACAGCACATTCAAACAAGAGACAGAAAAAGTAACGAGCCAAGGAGTAATATTCAATAACAATAATAATATTTCTTTCGTAATAAGCTCATTGAATCAATCATCGAGCCTAAAGCAGCTGTCTAAACTGTTCCGCATAAAAATCGTTCAACAAAAAGTAACCCCACTGGGGCGAAGCCAAATTACCAAAGCCCAGCTAGTCTGAGCTAGATTCCCAGAATCACCCCCAAGTCATCCCACACATTAACGGGTATCTATCATGTCTATCATATTATGTCACTTAGTTCTTGACTGCAGCGATCTCGACTTTCTCATCCCCCTTGACAACCTCAGCATGCTCAATTTGCTGAGGAACTGCCTTATCGTCATTCTCAATGTCTTTTGGAATGACCTCTCCAGCACCAGCAACAGTGGCCTCTTCAAACTTGCGTCCCTTCTTTTCGGGTCCAAGCGCGACAGTGACCATGATACCAACGGCAATAATAGCTGTGGCGATAGCCATAACTGGACCATAGGCAGGAACACTTGGTCCACCCTCATCTTTAACATGGATCATCTCAGCAAGAGCGTTGACAATCTGTGCTGATGGGGAGGAAATCATGTTACCAAGTTGGTAAGTGATACCTGGGAATGAAGATCTGAATGCAGGTGGGGCAAGTTCATTCAAGTGAATTGGAATGACACCCCATGCACCTTGGACGAAGAATTGGATGAGGAATCCAGTTGCAGACAAAGCGTGCTCGCCGTTGGGAAGAATCCATGCTGGTATCATCAATGCGGACATGAATGCGGAACCGATCATGGCACGGCGACGACCAATAAATTGGGAAGTGTACCCCAAGATTGTACCCCCAACGCCTAACCAGTTAGTTATATAAATACAGAGAGCGAAAGGAGTACTTACAGGCACCGACTTTCATCCAGATAGAAGCTCTGGAGGCAGCGCCGTTGTTAAGTCCCTTGGAATCTTTCATGAATGTTGTGTAAGAATCTTGGGAAGTGTGACTAGAAATTGTTAGTCAGTCGTCCCTACAAAGTACTCTAGGAATTTTCCTCACCTATAGAAGTTGAACCAAGTCATGAGAATGACACAGTAAACACACATCTTCCACTGACTAGCGAGCATAGTCTTGGTTTCTCTCAGGAAAGCTCCAGCAGTGACGTTCTTGTGACCATTCTTCTTGGCATCGAGGAATTGTTGAGATTCAGGGAAGCAGATTCGAATAAGCCCTAATCTATTACTTGTTAGAGGTCGGTCATCGCTTAGGTCTTTTTCTCAACTTACCCAATGGAAGCTCCAGCTGCAGCCCAGAAAACAGTCTAACATCCAAATCAGTCAATTTTCTCCACTGGATCGTTCTTTGAAACCCACCTTCCAAGAGTCAGTTTCACCTCCAACAGCCAAATTGGCACAAGCAGCCAACACATATCCAAATGCGTAACCTTGTTGCAATATACCGGACATAAGGCCTCTAGCATTGGTGGGGCAGTGCTCAAGAGCCATGGCAATAGCATTGCCATAAACACCGCCCATAAAGAGACCAAACAGACTACGAACAGCCAAAAACTGCTGGAATGTGTGGCTGTAAATTGTGGCGATTTGAAGAAGACCAAGAACAATCATGTTGATAACCATAGGCCATTTTCGTCCAAATTTGTCTCCTGCGAGACCAAACGCGGCAGCACCAATTGATCGGAGAAGAAGCGTAAGGGTGATTGCAGTTGTAATGTTGGTATTAGATTGGTGGTAGTATTTCGCGAATTTTGTGGTCTGGATTGAAAGGGCGTCTGTATAAAACATTAGACCAAGATTTGCATTTCTAGATCGTCCACTTACGAAAATCGAACGCATCTGCAGTCCAACTTCCAAAGCCTACTATAAAGAAGACCCACTATAACATATTAGTATTCTGTTTTGATATGCACAGGCAAGCCTTGTTGTCCAGAGAATTGTGGTTGTGGCGGAATGTGCTGTGTTCTTGGCTTAAGAGGTGTGGTAACTCACATCACGAGCACTCAGCTGTGCCATTAACGAGATTGGGTTTCGGAGCGGTTCTGGGCTCTGCCATTCTGTGTGCTCTTCTCCGTAGTCATTAGTAACAACGACTCTCTGTTTCCAGATAAACAAGTCCTTCAAGCTTTGCTTAGCAGTGGGCAAAATGCCGACGGCAATGGGGTCTGCGGCTTCGTAGGAAGTGGTAGAGGTAGACATGTTAGTGCCGGCTAATGTCGATGCCTATGTCTTGGGTGCGAACAAGATATGATGTTGAAGGCTTGACGTTCTGGGCGGCTTGAGGTCGCGGTGATTCCAAGGCAATTGACTTGTATACCAAGCAGACTATCCAGACAAATCTAAGGAAAGGGCATCTCAAGCTTTTATGTGTGACCCTCCGGAAAGTCCTCGGCGTCCCCGTCGTGAGGTGAATGAAACTCTACTCTGAGAGGTTGCTCTGGTTTGTACGCAGCCAAGCCGGCCAAGCTCGTTTATTCGGATAGCCAAGGTGGCATTGTAACATGTCGCGTAAGCTTGCACCTTGAATTTTGTGTGCCCCCGTCCCCCATACCCAATTAAATTCCCACTCATGATAAACAAGTGTGTGCGGGGGACCTTGACCCACGGTAGAAGCTTACTTTGGATTTGGAAAAGGTCCGAGTTCAGGAAGAGCGACTAGGGAAGCTTCGCTTCGACAACCCTGACAATGGCATCCACCCGTGACTCGGGACTACTTACCATCTTAAAGTTTTCAGAATCATCACGCTAAGGTTTACCATTTTCGCTCCTATAGACTCTCGCGCTGAGTGGGTGCCTAACCTGGAGCTTTATCTGCTTCCAAAAAACATTAGCGGGAGTACTTAGAAGGATCTGATAGAGATAGAGTATTCTAGACTCTAGTGTAGTTTCCCTGCAAGAGAGCATATGTTATGTTGCCAAATGCCACCGTTTATACGAGCGAGAAAGCGGGATGATAGCTTCTTCCTCTGGAGAAACTGGCACTATGATTGTGTTTCGACCTCTTGACTGGATGATATGTGAGACCATATTGTGAGGGATATACTCCGTAAGGAGAAGAAAAAGCGATCGGGGATTTATCAGACCCGCAAAGAGAAAGAAGCGTAGCCAAGTGAGCTTCAACGAGCTTCAATGGTAGTCTTAGAGAGAACGGTGAGCTTGATAACCTTTGCCAATAAGAGGAGCTCCACTTCAAAGTCTTATTTTCCAGGGAATAGAACAACTTGAGCAAAAAATCAACTGGCACAAGTCAAGCCAAACAACATCAAGAACCACACAAACCATTGCAAAGAGTGGTCTCACAAACAGGTGCATACGTATCTCGTTGAATTTCGCATCCACAGTGCGCATTCATTCCATATCAAGAAAGTTTGAGGGGAAACGGGGTTGCCAATTATTGGTACCAGTTTTGCTGCATGCCCCAGCTTTGCAGTCAGCTGATTTCCCCATACCCCAAGGTCCCCCCCTGCTCCCGCATTACAATTTGCTGGGAGCAATAGCGGGCATCAGGCCACTTTCTGATACGTGCATCCTTTTCTGTTGGCTGGCGGGAATTTTCCATATGGAACTGGCCCCTGAAAACCATCATTTCGTGTAGTAATGAATGGCCAGCACATTTGATCATTAGAGTGAGATAAAGAAATTCATTGAGCGCTTTGACAGAAGTCCCCTTGAATCTGGGCACTCAAAATCAGATTCTCAGATTCACATAACGGTAATCCACCGCCGGTAGTTGATCTTGAAAACGGTGCTACTTGGCAATTGTCTCTCTATGCCTCCATGACTACCTCATGCGGGCCACAAAGACGTCAAAAGAAACATGCATATGCAGTTGCAAGTATGATCGACACTCATCACCAACTAACCTCAGCACGATTCTCGGTAAATATTGCTCGACGAACTCTTTCTCGAAGTATAAATTTGTACTTCTACAACAGTATTGCAGATCAGACGGGAACTATATTTCGATGACATGGAATTTACAAAGAACTTGAAAAACATCTCCCTTGGGCGCTGACGGTGGAATACCGATACATGGGATAACGATGGTTCGAAAAGAGAGTAACGCAATGCAGGATATACCTGTAAGCTTAGCGTAGTGACCCAACCCTGAAGACGGGTCAGAAACTTGAAGAGTTTTTTTATGAAACTCTCTTTATGATGAGAACCCTCGTGACAAGACTCTATAGATGAGAGCTTTTCGTGGTATCTGCGCCAACTTCATGAAGGAGATTCGTGAAAAAAAAAGGCGCAAAGATAAGGACAGAAAATCATAGTGGATCTTGCTATCCTGTAGTACTGTGCAGAGAAACTCAACAAACACACTTCTAGCTTCGGTATGTCAGAGTGTTTCTGATATCGTAGTAAATCGATAAGAAGTATGCTGGGGTGTGTGGGTGGAGTACAGCGCAGTGTGAACTGGAGCGGACTGGAGGCTCCTACTCGCTAGAAGTCTTTCTTATGCGCAGAAGATTGTGATAAGCGAGGGACCCGTAGAGAGCTGTTCTCTGTATGGCCCGACAAGTAGTCTTGTCAACTCCTAGGTACTCCACCCACACACTCCAGCATCCTTCTTACTTCGAGGTAAGTTCGATTGCCTACGGCATATCTTCACCGCCAAAGCAGACAGTTATGTTTCGAGTCGCTCTCAGAGTTTTGGACCCTGAAAATTCAATGCCACGAGCCATCATTGGTGTAAAAATGTTGAAAGGGTTCATTCTTACGAAGTGGGTAGAAACTTTTCTACCCGCCGCGAGCGCTTGGACTGAGCGTCGGCGGCGGGAAAACAAGATCGGATTTTCACCAATCACAACTCTTGTTTTTCACCTCGGTTTGAATCAAGTACTGTACCAGCTGCAGACGGTAAAATCATAATTTGCAGGACATTTCCTTGTTATAATCTGCAAATCCCACCCTCAAAAATGACCTCAAATGTTCCCATTCCAAAATGTACTGACTCACTTAAATCCTTGTGACGGTCGCGAATGTGTAAATATTGGAGGAAAGATTCGACCGCTCTTTGGGATTGAATCGTGTTCGGTATTCAGAAGTCGGACCATAATCACAAAGCAGAACGATAAACTTGAGAAAGACGGGCTGATGAGATTCTTGCGCGGGCGTCGCACGAAATCGAAAAGACAAACAAACTGTCTACAAACGAGTAGGGTGCGCTCCAAGTTCTGCTATTCGATATTTCATTTCCTCCTCGTACGACCATGGCATTCGATGCGTGAAAGAGATGATCACAACAATTTTCGTTATCAGATGCCCCATAACACAGGCAGACTGTCGACGTCGATAATAGTCGAGTTATTCGAAGTGCAGCTCGACCAATTCTTCCATCGTCGTCTTTGAAATGTATTTTGCAATGGCCGAATGTGTAGTCGAGAAATTCACACTGCCTCTATGATGATGAATGAGGTCCTCGCCAAATAAGGGACATGTCGCTTGGAGCCCATTTGGCGCTTTTTCCACAATTGGCGACGAGGCGTTGAGGTTGAGGTAGATGGACATCATGAAGTGAAGGAGAGTGATTCTTGGGATGCCGTATTCCGCGCAGCGTCGAGAGCTGTCATTGTCGTATACCTATTCAACTCTTGTCTTTTGCAATTTTTCGCAAACAAATTTCATTGAGTGTAGACCGTGGTGTTGAAGATAAAAGAGAGGTAAGGCGGAAGAATACAGCCGTGCAGTACATAGGTCACAACCAGAAAAAGTGACAGGATCCTTTTGCATGACTATAGTGTAACTTAGCGAGGCATTAATCAATTCAAGTATATGACCACTTGGAACCATTAGACAACACCCGAAAGATAATTGGGACAATAATGGTTCAAACAGGTTTCAGTTAATCACTTCTGGTATAGATTACTAGAACAGAAGACTCGCAAGGAAATGGCTTAATGCTGCTATTTTTGTGAGCTTCAAAATTTCGTGGCAAGAGTTACCTCGTATCATCAACATCTGACTTAATGATTATGTACTTGGTATTCAATTCTTTCAAATATCTGAACTTTTGTATTTTTATATTCCAGGTAATGCTCTCATTCGCCGCCACGCAACCTGGAATATACACAACCGTTATACGATGCATACAAATTCTGCATATCATTTGATTGTTAACCCGGATTAAATGGGTCTTACCTTCCCAAAGAGGTGAGTTGTTCTCCATGGAGATTGGAGTATCCACAAAAAGTGACCGGAACGGACTAAAAATAGTTCCGCGTCCTGTTTTTCCCTGGCTTTTGCCCACCTTCCTCTCGTAAGGAAGCTTCCACTGCCTTCGGATGACGTTGTCCTACCTGAACACGAGAAATTTCTTCCGAATGCAACTGCGATTGGATCAATTCACAAGAAAAAGGGGACGGCCCAGACCAATCCGTTGATGGTTAAGTAGAACTGCTTACCCAGAGCAATTTTTACCCTTCTCACTCACACACTCTCTCCCTATTCTAACCCGCATCTTCCCTTGAGTCCTAAAAACACCACCACACTCGTTACCTATTTAACCTTAATTAATACCTTAATTTTATTTTTCCGTCAACATGAAGACTACCTCATACGCATTGGCACTCGCTGCCTCTTTCACCGGTGCAAATGCTTACTGGAAGGGTTTCAACTCCCAAGCAACTATGGGAAATGGTGCCTGCAAGACCCAAGCAGATTGGGAGAAGGATTTCAATGTCATGAAGGCACTTCCAGGTGGATTCAGCAGCATCCGAGTTTACGCCTCTTCTGATTGCAACACCCTTGCGAACGCAGTCCCAGCAGCTATCGCCACTGGAGGAACCATTCTCGCATCCGTTTGGACCCAAGATGATGCTCACTTCGACCGCGAGAAGCAAGCCCTCCTTGCTGCTGTGCAACAATACGGTGTTGGATGGCTGGTGGCTATCACAGTTGGAAGCGAGGATTTATACAGAAAGGAGACATCCGCCAGCACTTTGGCACAGAAAATTTACGATGTTCGTGGAATGATGACTACCGTCAATGGAGGATCATCCATCGAAATCGGACACGTTGATACCTGGACTGCCTGGGTTGATGGCGCAAACGAGGATGTTATCCGGGCTTGTGATTTCGTCGGAACTGATGGATACCCATACTTCCAGAGCACTATGAGCAACCCAATTGATCAAGGATCCAACTTGTTCTGGGAATCCACTCAAGCTGTTCGTGATGTAGTCAACAGAGTTAAGCCAGGAGCGTGGGTCTGGATCACTGAGGTATGTTATAATCCTGGTAAACTTTTTCTTCCAAACCATAATCTAACGTCCCTTTCTAGTCTGGATGGCCCTCTGCTGGCCCAACTGAGAACCAAGCCGTTGCAAATGTCGAAAACGCTCAACGATACTGGTCTGAAGTCGCCTGTGCCGCTTTCGCTGCTGGCCACACCTTCTGGTACACCCTCCAAGATTTCGCTGCCACACCAAACTTCGGTGTCCTCGATGCGAACTACAACCCTCTCTACAACTTGGCTTGTTAATAATGGAGTTGAACCGAGTTCGACTTGGAAATTGCGTGGTATATTCATAACGGCCGAAACATAAAATAGTTAATCTTAATATTAATAAACCAATTCACGTTGGAATAACTTAGGGTGTGTTTTTGGTCTTTGCAGGGGGTTTACGTGCATTAAGTTTCTCCTCTTTGGACGACGAGGGAAGCTGAGGTGAGGATTTGGCAAGTGTCAGTCTCTTCTTTCTCTTCGTAATTTGCATATCTTTGCTCAAGATGTTATGCCGAACAATCGAGACCTCTCGATCAGTTTACCGTGTCTCACTCTCATATCAATTGTGGGCCTAGCAATTTCGCGGTGTTTTGCACCCGGAGATTTTCAGCAAAAGCCGATGATCACGGAACTTTCCCCCGAAACCTTCCAGGTTCCCTGCACTGTTCTCTTTAACGTCCGAACATTGAAACATGGATTCTCAGACGAGTTTTTGAGTTTTTGACCGGTTCCAATTGCCTTCCTTTCTAAGCAAGGGGTTGGGACTTTGGGGCTGCGCTTGGGGACTTAAGGGGGTGGTCCCTTTCGGTAGTATCGTGCTCTCCTCTCTAAGTTCACATAATTGCTAATGGGTTTATCCAAAATTTTGGAGGAAGTTCTAGTCAATGGTTTACTGTTTTGGTGGCACGGTTTTGAGGTTATAATTGGCAGTCTCGAGGTATTGTGGACACACAAAGCGTGAAATAAATAACCCACTTCTTCAAGTATTAAATTCTGCTACCGGCACAACGGCGGTGGTCGCCCGGGAAGATTTGTACAGGTATGTTTTTATCAATCAATTATGTTTCCGGAGTCTCAAACTCATCCGATGCTCCAAACACCAGGGCATATCCTAGTAGAGGAAACCCCCTGTTTGTAAGAAACGCCTCTCGCTTAGCAATTGGCTAAGACAACCATCATGTCTCAGTATATGACTGGCAAACACTACGGTATTCGAGTTTTTGAAGGTAATGCACGTAAATACTCCTATGCTGTTATCTACCTGAACAGCTTTTCTGTTTTGAGGTCTCTTTCGCTCGTTGCAGTCGACATCCTCGAATTCTTACACTGATAGTTACTTGGGTTATTCGCGTCGCGATACTCATTGACTTATCTACAAATTCTCATCTCCAACACTTGGAAGGGAAGTTACATGCCACAGAATTCTAGTTTTGGCCTCCTCAATACTCTTTCTTTTGACAGCTATGTGAGAAACAGCTACCTTGTACTCAAACTACAAACATAGACGACGATTTTTCTCCGTCAAATCGTTCTGTATGCTATTTTGACTACACATTCCAAAGATCATACAACCCCGTTGGAAGCCAATAACTTCTGGCTGCGTTGGGCGATAGAAGGATCTGGTCATTTGTTATTAAAATCGCAGCATCTTCGTACTTTCCAACTTTCTCTATATGAAACGCCTTACTTTGTTGGTACGCGAGAGTCCGGTACAGAACCAAAAGAGTAAATTCTTATCTCGGATAATCGGATCCGGTGTCAATCTACTCCCACAACTAGCATTTTCCCCAAAATAATATTGTGCTTAGGTCGATACTCAATGTAATTTCTAAGACGGACGCTGATGCTACTCAATTATATAGCGTAGATCTACATTGGACTCTCTTCTACTTCCAAAACCCTATTAGTTTAAAAAGAAAAGCAATAACTATGCCTGTGAGATTTGAAACACCAGTCAAGCAAAGATCTGCCATCGTCTTTCACCTAAAGATACTATTGAGCGGAATCAGAAGTGAGATCACTATTCTACATTTGCAAGCCGGGTCAAAAGACAATACTCGTGAATTATGGTAAGAAGTAAGCTGGCGTACCATTTTCAGTCCGAGCATTGCAGGTAGCATTCAAACCTGTCAACAAAAGCAGTTCAGCGAAGGTGAGAACATATTCTAACAATCAGCCTAAGAGTATTTTGATGGGTTTCAGAGCGGATTATGGTCAGTAAGAACGTGACCATACATTGTGTTCTCGTAATACTGATTGAACCCATAGAAAAAGATAGTACAAATAAGGAAGAACCTCTCTTCATCATCGAAATCTCAAAGCCATCACTAACAACCTAAACCTTAACCAAAGTCCCATAATGAATATATTACTTACAATGACACCTCCCTTCCCATTCCTCACCCCAACCTGGCACACATCAACCTACCCAGCTATCCCTCCCCTCCGTCCCGAACTCTCCCTCGCCAAAAAGAGACACCTCCTCTTAGGATACGGAACATGAACTAGCCTCGATGTCGACAACTCAATCGTCCTCGCCTCCGCCTCACACCTAAGTTGACGTTCAAACGTCCTCTCGGGGGCAAAACCCACCCTGAAATACCTCAATTTGAGCATCCAAATCTTCATCATCCCAGCCTGTTGGTTTGGCTTCTTAGGCCCGGACACTAAATATAATCTTTATATATTCGTATATTGTTCTAAGAGAGTGTAGGTGCTGGCTAATATTAATCCCTTCCAGAGTATCGAGACACAAAAAAAACGTGCACTCAAAGTGGATAGAAGTGGATGCGATAAAATGGGTCAATTGAGGCTCAAATGCTTGGGAATGTTGCCTGGTTGGCCAAATGACTTGTGCTCTACGGGGGAGATATAGTAAAAGTGGATGCTTTTACTCCACTCTTTACTCCACTTTGAGTGCACGGGTTTTTTGTGTCTGGATACTCCGGAAGGGATAGTGGTGTTATAGACTGTCTTAGACAGTACCACGTGACTTCCCCTCCTTCCCACCCTAGGACCTGAATATACCAACACAGCCAATATCTCAAGTCCAGAATCTATAGATATGGCATTCTCTCGGATCAAGTAAGAACTTGAAGAAAGATCGCTGGATGCTCTGGTTATAAACACAGCCTTTTGGCAGGTCCGATACCCCTCGGGACAAGACCGTAGACGAATGGCAAACCATATTCAATATAAACATCAAAGGAGTCTCTAACTTCCCACCCACGCGTTCGTAGCAATCGCTTCTAAGACCGCAAACATAATCAACATCTCCACCGTCACTGTGCATGTCACCCCAATTGCGGGATTCTCTTCCTATGCAGCAACCAAGTTAGCGGCCTCGAAACTGATGGAGTAGATTCAGGCTGCGTATCCGGGGATGCGGGTTGTCGATCTACATCCAAGATTGGTGACCGAGACAGAGATGGCTAGGAAGGCGATGATGTGTAAAGCAGATATTGATCATACCTCTGATGGCCTTCCAAGGATATTGATTTACCCCGTTATAAATAGTGATAGGTGGCCTCATATCACTCTTTACACTCAGGAGGACGTAGAGGCTATATCGGAATGCCTCTCCTTCAACGGGAGTATTTATGTGAACGGCAGTTTTCCCGGAGAAGTCTACTTACCTAAGCTTGAAAGCTTGGTTGGGGCTATCCATGCCAATAATGATAGTCCTGGTGACAGCAATTTGACCGCATTGATATTTCCCCGCCTCACAACTCTCGATTCTCTAATGGTGACGGGCCTATCGAAGCTTCGAACAATTTGGCTACCAAAACTGTCAAACTACACCCAAGGCATTATGTTGACCGAGCTCCCATCACTTACGAATCTTTCTTCATTTAATTTGTCTTTGCCAACAACATCCCCCAGCATCAGTGATATCTATGCGACACGAAGTCTGGCAATCATACATACTAATATAACCACAATGTTTATGCAGTTTAGTGGGATAATTCAGTATATATGGATCGAGAGCAACAACAATTTGGCCAATCTCACTTTGACGTTCAACACCGTCGGTAGTCTTACGATTTCCAATGTCACTCACATCAACTTTCTAGGCGGAAGCTGGGTGGGCGCCAATATCCGTGTTTCTTATGGATTGGATATCTCCAGTTGTCAAGAATATACTCCGTCGGGATTTCATGTGTATCAAGGCTTTGATTATAGTATCCGCGATTGCAGCACAACTTCTTCGGATGTTCTCCCCCTACCTGTCAATGGCGAATTAGCAATTACCAACGACTCACGAATTTCCAATCTTAAGCTGCGACCATCCTTGTATCCAAACAGATCGGAACCTATCCATAGTGGTACCATCAATATCACAAATTGCCTTTCGTTGAAAAGCCTCGAGGTCTTCAAAGAAGCTCCTAGCCCGTTTGACGACATGGTCTCCGTAGGTTCCATGGGTTCCATACGCTTCACGAATTGTGTCTCATTGAACAGTGTTTCTCTACAAGATACCAAGAATATTGGAGGTTCATTCATCCTCTCTGATTGCCCAGTTCTCAACAATATCTCCATGCCAGCATTACAAGTTATCAGCGAAGACTTCAATATCACCAACAACTCCAATCTAAAGACCGTGAGCTTTCCCAGTCTTCAGACAATTTCCGGATCATCACAAATTGAAGGCAACTTCTCCGAGTAAGTCATGCAACCCGTGTAGTACTTCGTACGATCGACTCATTGATTACAAACACAGTCTCCAATTCCCAATCCTCGAACGCGCCACAAAAGGCTTCAGCATCAATACGACAGACAATTTATTCACCTGTTCGACATTCGACGACTTCTACTCATCGCATATCATCAGAGCCCCTTATACAAGTTCTGCATCAAAGTCCACCAAAAACACAGCCGCTAATGCAGCACCCACCCCAGCATCAGACCACAAATCCTCGTCTCTTTCTACAGCAGCTAAGGTGGGGATCGGGATTTCCATTGGCATTCCACTCCTCGTACTTTTCATCGGTACGGCAATATTCCTCCAGAAAAGGAACAAGAACAATGGAGTTTTGCCATCAGTCTCGAAAGAGGTGGAACTCCCACAAGGTGGCCACCATGAGATACCGGAACTTGCGTTATCACGTCCAGGCGCAGAGCTCTCCCAAGGAGGACACTATGAGATGACAGAGATGGCCGCCATTTCAGGTCCAGGTGAGCTGCCGGCACACCCATTCGAGCACGATTCCCCGATCATCGCCAATCAGGAGGCTGAACACGAAACAGAAGATGTGGAGAGAGAAAGGGACGCTGACATGCGAGAGAGGAGGCAAAGAGAATTGCAATAGTATCATAATTTGTAACAAAAGTTCATTTTTGTGTCTATATTTACAACTAGGCTACAAGAGTTAAAGACGTTGTATTATAATAATTTAGACTCGCTTAAATTATATGGCGAGCTTAAAAGAATATAAGATTGTAATCAAAGGCAAGTCTTGAATTGCGTCTCTCTTTCAGCCCCCACTACACTTTTTGAACCTCGCTTAATCTACCGAGCGCGGTTATTACAAACACTTCAAATTAAGCTTAAAGTCTCCCACCCCATAGTCTAAATCAAAATCTATTATCTTGGGTTTTCTTTGCCCACCTGAAGATAACGACGCGAACATGTCCTACTTGGATACTTGTGTGACGTGTCCCTTCCACCGCCAAGAGAGAGACTGTTTTGAGTCCTGACCCCACGGAAAGCAGACCTCATACCAAGCTCATGATCATTTATGAAATTGCTTCTACTACCCACAGCTGAATACACCTATCAAAGAATGCAGGTCTAGAAGACCGTACCTAAAAAGCGGTATGAGAACCACAGCCACCTTTGTAATAAAGACTACGTCCTACGGAATCAAAGTCTCAACTCGCTCTATTACAAGAGTCATACGTCAGTCAATCGCCTTGTGCCTAGAACTAGCCTCACACATAGCTATGACTAGCCCTTCTGTGAGATGCTTGCATTTCCCCTTCATCTCCTATACGGAATCAGTACATGTCTGCCAAACGTACAGTATGTCTTGTTTCATCGCACGCAAATGTCCTCGTCTAAGCCCTTTTCACAAAGCACCCCCAGGGAAGCCCAAGTGTCAAGTGATGCACGTGATCAACATCAACATCAACTAAGACTGTTTGTAATAATATCTTGGCTGGGACGAATAGAGAGACTGGAGTTGAAGCATCTCAAATTTGCAAAGACTCAACTGAGTTTCACTTGTTGCATTTCTCGAAATTATTGCTCCTCAGTACAATTCTGCCGTCCGGCGGCCGCTTCTCGAGCACCCTGAAGTCTCGTTAGCTGGATTTCAACATGACACATTTGAAGCACAAAGCAATATGAATAATAGTCATTCATACAATCGCACTATCCACAACTTGTTAGCATCGGCATCCATGACTATTGGTGGTGTGACGTTTCACATTTGCCTGAGTAGAACCCTCATTATGCGTTATGCAATAACCACCACTACACTGTCGACACATGAGATGTGTGTCCCTTTCGCATGTTCCGCACTAAATCTCAAAGTGAGCATACTCAAATTGCACAAGACTTGAATACCCACGGTGAAGCCACACTCAAAGCAGGATCTTCGGACGCCGGGCTAAGAGAATAGCCAAAGATCAGTATAAATCACTGAAAAAGAGAAAGCAAGAAAAGAGACCAATCCATATCATACGTTTCCACTGCGAGATTGACAATATTCAACCCCACATCCCATTGCTCCCAGCACCCGACATCATTTCTGCCACCAGACAGTTTTCAACGCAGAGACCCATATGTACCTTGACTTCATCCAATGTAGAAGCACCATGCTTCCCAAATTCAGCAGCAGGTTGCAATGTTGCGTAGGGCATGTCATAACAATCCTCGCACCACCACTTTTCACAGCTATCACAACGCCGGCTTTGCATGCAGTCAATGCAGCGAAGTAGCAGCTTTTTGTCAGGGCTATCCTCAAGTGAAGGGGCTTTGGCTGATTTTGTTGTGAAGGAATGGAGAGGTGGAGGCGACAGTAGGGGGAAGTGGTCCATGGGAGATATTCCAAAGTTCGAGAATGCTTCGGGGGCACTGCTGCACTTGCAACAGCCGTCCAAACTGTATGTGGCGATGCGAGGTGGGATATACACGCTTTGTTGTTTATACCAGGGAAGAGATATTTCGTCTCCTCCTCCTGTAGTAGTCAGAGAATGACGAGGACCATTGCAAAGAACGGCGTCGAAACTTATAATGCCTTGGCAGGCCATGATTGTGCTCGCCCATTCATGGGATTGGGGTTTCACTAATACCTTCCCACGTCTTTGATACCATCTGTCGCCTCTTTTGAGCTCTTCTGTGAGAGCACCTTCTGAAATGTGATTCCACCTCGCTCCAATTTGCGCACCTTCGGAGTGCATGACCCCTCCCATGGCAGATGAAGAGTTGGTGGATGGTACACCACTTGGGATCCTTTCAACGGAAGTTTGAAGATGCGTTACAGGATCTTTGGGTCCAAAGATGTACAAAGCCTCAAGTTTTGGAGTATGTGGAGGCCTGCTCGCTCGAACTGCATACTGCAACGCTTGTTGAAGCTTCCTTTCGTTCAGATGTCGAACTTCTCGAATGGATAGAATGCGAACGTTCGTCGAGTCCCCACAGATTATGTCGTGAACCATATCTGAAGTCACCGACAGCCCATCCAATATCAATGTTTGAACGTCTTGCAGTATATTCTGTCGTCGAAGAGCGTTGAGTATGGCCATCAGAGGCCCGCCGTAAAAGCTGCAACTTGATTAACACGCAATTCCGGGCTTCCGGGGCGAGCGACGGACTCTTCTTCGGTGACGTTCTCGTCCATTTGCACATTCCGCCATCTTTGCCCGCCATTGTCGATAGCAGCAATTTCAAATTTGGCGCGTTTGCACTGGGTTAAGTCGAGACGTCTAAAAACACCCGGTGTGTGGTGGATCAAGGACCGGAATGACTTGGAGGTTGCGGCAAGAGCGAGAAGAGACGTGATAGGAAGATAGGGGGAGGTTTGGTCGAGAACGACAGAGACAGAGAGGAGTTCAAGTAGAGATGGACATGAACCTTCGATTGCCATGGCAAGGATTTGAAGGTATCTCTCTCCTCGTCCTTTGCGCAAGTTGCACTTGTACTTCGAGCGTGGGTGAATGACGTTGTGCCTAGCTCGGATATGATAGGTCGACAGCGCTAGCGTGGCTAGCAAGTCGAGGACTATGGTCGAGCCATAGAGCCATACTCGAGTAACCTCGATTGAATGCCTCAGGCTGGAATATCTTATCTTATCAAGATGTGACGCCACACAGCCACATCTGGGAACCATCGCATCTTCTCGAAGATTTGATTACTGAGAACATTCACTTCTTATTACTCGTAGGTATTCAGGAAACCATGCTGACGACAACCATGTTTATATAATTCACTTTCGCCACTCGAATTCCTCCAGACATGCTGACCATTAGCCAGCCGCATTCTTATATCTTCCTGCAAAGTTCCTGCAAACGCATCGCGACTCACCCTCCCTTACGATAACACCCCTCTACTCCCCCCACAAGTACGATATGTCGAGCCCTCCGCCATCTGCCCCCGAAATATCTCTAAAATGGTCTGCCGTATTTACGGTTGCCCCAAAGAGCAACAAAAATCTGCCTGGTGACAAGATATTACTACCGCAATCAGCACTCGAGCAACTCCTAGCTGCCTCGACCGTTACCACGACTTCCACCCGACCGCCCCCTTCAAATTTCGACCCATTCAATCCATATTCGCTGGCTGCTGCCAGAGTAGAACAGTCACAGTGGCGAGACACTCAGCAACAACTTCCCCACCCTCTCACATTCCGACTAGTAAATCCACAAAACGGAAATGTAGTCCACGCGGGAATCCGCGAGTTTTCTGCTGAGGAGGGGGAGGTTGAGTTAAGTCCATTCTTACTGGGGGCTCTTGGTGTGACAGTACCACAACGTAAAGCCAAAACCCAAGCTTCTGCTCCGGGTCCGGAGGAATTACCCGTCGGGACGATTGATTTAACTGAGGATGAGGATGCTCGTGGCAAAGATCTTATTGATCTGACGGAGGAGGATGAAGCGCCAATTCAGATCACGGTACATGCGAAGCTATTGCCAAAGGGGACATATGTACGACTTCGGCCTTTGGAGGCCGGGTACAATCCAGAGGATTGGAGGTCCTTGTTGGAACGACATATGCGGGAAAACTTCACCACACTTACAAAAGGTGAAATATTGACAGTTCGAGGTTCGAAGTCGGAAGAATTTCGCTTTCTTATCGACAAGTTTCTCCCAGAAGGTGACGGAATATGTGTAGTAGACACAGATTTGGAAGCGGATATTGAAGCGTTGAACGAGGAACAGGCTAGAGAAACCCTGAAACAAATTATGGCCAAGGCACAGAGAGCCCCCGGAACAGCAGAAGGAAGCTCTGTTGGCGGTGATTTGAACATTTGGAAACCTTCAACTGGACAAATTCTTGATGGTGACGATATAGACTATCGACTTCCCTCATGGGATCGCTCTCAAGCTGTCGAAATCGAGCTAACCCTTGATGATGGTGAAGCTGTAGATATTTTCATGAGTCCGTTATCGCCGCATCAGAGAGCTCAACCCCGAGAATCGGAACACGTCTTTGGTGACTTTAGTGGAGAGAATTCGAAAAAGATCACTCTTCAACCCTCGAATGTTGCTCTTGAAAATGCTGAAGCGTTATTGATATCGCTGCATACACAACCAGTCTCAGAGGGTGAACTGCCAAAGATGCATCAATTTTCCTTGAGTGTGAAGATGATTTCTAGAGATGCTTTTGGATCTTCAACCAATCCAGTCTCATTAGACGAAGATACCGAGATGCATGGACCTGACGAGGAGCAGTGTAAAAATTGCACGCAATGGGTGCCAAAGCGGACCATGATGTTGCACGAAAATTTCTGTCTTCGGAACAATATCCTATGCCCACACTGTAAAAGCGTCTTCCAGAAGAAATCACAAGAATGGGAAAATCACTGGCATTGTGAGCACGACTCGGCATATGGAAATACTCCAGCAAGCAAGTTAAGACACGATGAAGTCTGCCACAAAGCACAATCGTGTTCAAGTTGTCCTTACGAAGCCCCCAATCTGAAAGACCTCGCTACTCATAGGACCTCTATATGCCCTGGCAAAATTATACTGTGCCAGTTCTGTCATCTCGAGGTGCCACAAGAAGGAGACCCATTCGATCCTTCTCCTGAATCATTGATATCAGGATTAACGGCACACGAATTGGCCGATGGAGCACGAACTACAGAGTGTCATCTCTGCTCAAAAATTGTCCGTTTACGAGACATGGCAACCCATTTACGACACCATGAATTAGAAAAGTCATCTCGTTCTAAGCCCGATATCTGCCGGAACGTCAATTGCGGAAGAACACTTTACGGCGTTGGTAAAAACGGGGAGATAGGCGCTGGTGTCAGAATGGGTCAAGGTCCTGGCAACGATCTCGGTATCTGCAGTATCTGCTTCGGTCCTCTCTACGTCAGTATGTATGATCCCGAAGGCAAAGCATTGAAGCGACGCGTCGAGCGAAGATACATCGGTCAAATGATCAAGGGATGTGGACATGCCTGGTGTACCAACCAGTATTGCAAAACAGCGAAAGCAAAAGGGGGAAAAGGAAATGCATCTTTATCTACTCAAGAAGCATTGCCTTTGGTCAGACCTTTGATGGATAGCTACCCTGATCATTCTTCTCCTATGTATTTCTGCGTTGATGATGTGAGTCAAAAGCGAAGGAGCCTGGCGGAGATGCTTGCTGCTGAAAAGGCTTATGATTTGGAGTGGTGTGTTGCTGCTTGTGAGGCCGAACCAGGGAATCTTGACGCTGCGAGACAGTGGTTGCAGAACTGGGCGCCGGGAAAATAACTAGGTTGGCGGGTCTTTTAAAGGGTTATTGGTGAGCGTTACATATAGATGATTGGTTTGATTTGCATAGCGATGGAGTCAGGATAGAGAGTTTCTCATAATACAATGGGTTCGGCCATGAGGGTTAATATAGAGTATTAATTTCATCGTTTCTGTTAGACTAGTTGTTGACTTGTGTTTTTTTGCTCTTCGTTCCTATGATACAAGACTCGCTTAACTTTGAGGGGTTCTCGCACGAAGGCAGCTCGGCAGATCTACTTAAGAATAAGTGATATACATTGCTATGGACAGGTATAAATACAATTATTCCTCTTGAATCTTTCTCTCGATACACTGTAGTCTCCAGTCCCAAATCTCTCGATGCTCTCACTTTCTCTGGTATTCGTAGTTCACTGAGAAGAAAAGGGCTAATGTAGACTTGATATATATCTCCGAAAGCAATTTCCCTCTTCAGTAAAATAAGCGAGAATTTAAATTTCATATCTCAACGCAAGCTTATTCTTAGTGCTACATATCAAGTCACCAAACTAACCCATTACCTTACTCCCATTACTCCCACTCAAAACATCCGTCAACTCCCCCAAAACCCACCTCACCTCCTCAACAATAATCTCAGGCTCCGTCAAATGAACATTATGCCCCGTCCATTGTCCCCTCGTCCTTACGAACCTCCCATTCCCACTCAACCTCAAATTCCCCCTCTGCCACCCCTCGTCCCTCACCTCCCTGCTAACCGGCTCAATAAACTCCTCATACAACCTCCTCTCCTCCACCGTCCCGTTCCCCCGCGCCAACCCCGCCTCATAACCAACTTTAAAATCCCTCAACGAATTCCCCTTAATTACACTAACGGGTCTATTTCCCATAACCGGCTCTTCAGCTTCCAACTGCCTCTTCGCAGCGAGAACAGGTCCGCTGGGACGGTAAGCTGCCATTTCCTGCGCCGCCATGAGGGCATACTTGGGCATTTGAACCTCAGCTTGGAAGGCGTCCCATTCGGAGGCTGAGAGGGATGTGTGCTTGCGAATACCTGTGACATCGTAGATATCAACATCTTTCCACATCGCGGACACGAATGGCGAACACCATTGATCGAGCGTGGTATTCAACTCCTGATTCGCGTCGACGAATACTATCCCGCCCACCTCCTCATTCCGCAAATGCAAAAACTCCCGCGCGATGATGCCGCCCCAGGAGTGTGCGATCAATATATACGGTCCCGGTAGATCTGCGGCTTCTAAGAGAGTGAGGAGTTCGGAGGCGATGGAGACGGCTGTTATTGGACCTGCAAGCGAGGAGCTTGGCCCGTGGCTTGACCGGGAGTATAGGAGACACCGCGTTTCTTGGGACAGCTGTCGGTGGACTGCACTCCATTCTATGGCTGTTGCGCTGACGCCGGGAATGATGATTGTGAGGGGGGTTTTGGGGGTCCGGAGGGGTCCGTAGATGGTGGCGTGGAGGGAGTGGGTTTTTGTTAGGGGGATGAAGCCGGTGTGTGTGAGGAGGGTTTTCCATGGGTTTTGAGTGGGGTTCATTGTTTTGGCTTGATAGTGGTATGTTGTGAAATGATACTTGGCTATAAGATTCAAGTTTTATGTGAGTGGCGTGTGCTGTTATCATGATAAAAAGGAAAGTGCTAGCTTTGAGTGGAAGTCTTATATGCTTACGCTAGATTAACGAAAGAACTGGTAGCCCTGTCCCACTTAGAACAAGACTGGGTCGAGTATCGAATTATTGAATGAAAACCGGAGTATTATCGTATAACGCGAACAATAGACTTTTTCATTATATGACCTTTACGTATTTAGCCTTACTCGTAACAAAAGATGAGAGGTAATGACACTCACGTGATGAAAATATGAAGTCACGTTTGTCGGTATCTATCGGTCTCTCTCGTATCTATTGTTGGTTTTTTAGTTGGGACATGAAATGGGTTCCGATTGGCTGTTTGTATCTCTCAGTCCCAAAATAACTAGCATCTCAGCCCATAAATTCAAGAACAGGATCACATTCATCCTCACAATCTTCTCTTGAAAACGTTCTTCTCCATTATCTCTAAATATGTCTTCTCTGAACGGAACAGAAATCATAGAGCGTCTCGAAAACCTGAAACTCAAACTGATCCAAGAAGACAGAGATGCACAAAAAGAAGCCCTGATGTTGAGTAGGATGCTTACCGTGAGCTTGAACGAGCCAGCAAACACCGCGGTGGAACTAGCCTTTGGTGTAAGATACACCATCTATAATTTGTCTCTTCATACTAAAAACAATGACTTGAAGCCCTTCTTATCTATGAGCGCGAAAATCGCGGTTGATTTACACTTATTTGAACACATTATTGCCAAAGAAACACCCATCACTGTCGCCGAGCTTGCTTCACTATCCGGAGGCGAGGAATTGCTCATCAGTAAGTATTCAGAATCTTGGTTTCGGATAATTGTAAATACTAAACGGTATTTCAGTAAGGGTTTTGAGACCACTTGCGGCGATAGGCTTCGTTGCAGAAGTCGACTCGAAAACATGGGCAGCTTCGCCCATCACTTTTGCTATGGCATCTAATGAGATTGCGGCAGGCCATAGAATGATGTAAGTCTATGGAAGCTCAAGTATCTCGAAACATGGGTAACCAAGAACAGTTGGGATTTGATCGTGCAAGCCGCAACAAAAGCACCCAAGTATCTCAAAGAATCCGGATATAAATGCCCGACAGAACCTCATGATGGTCTCGTTCAATATGCTTTCCAGACCAAACTTCAATGCTTCGACTACATCTCATCAAGACCTGAGCTCCTTAAGGATTTTACAACATTCATGGGAAACACCATGGGTGCCCGAAATTATTGGGTGGATTGGTACCCGGTAAAGGAAAACATTTTGGATGGATACTCTCCTGATACTTCATTGCTTGTCGACGTCGGGGGCGGTAAAGGCCACGATCTAATTCAATTCAATACCAAATTTCCTGGTCACAAGCTCGTTCTACAGGATATACCGGAAGTCGTCGGCATATTGAAGGATTCCGAACAAGTCTTCGAAAGTGTCGTCTATGACTTTTTCACTGAGCAACCGTTGAAAAGTAAGCAGATCTTTTCCACCATGTGGTACTCCTGTGAATGAAGATTAATCCTTTCAAACAGATGCTCGAGTTTACTTCTACCATCATATCTTACACGATTGGTCAGACACAAAGTGCCTCGAAATATTAGCTGGGTTGAAGTCAGCCATGAAGCCTGGTTACTCAAAACTCCTCTTGCACGAGATGATCATTCCGGAGACGAAGGCCTCTGGGTTTCACTCTATGCTTGATTTGACCATGATGGCATTCAACGCAGGTATGGAGCGCACAGGAAACCAGTTTACGGCTCTACTTGAAAGGGCCGGCTTCGAAGTTGTCAAGGTTTGGGTGCCAAAGGATGACAATGATGCAGATGGAATTGTAGAGGCTGTAGTGAAAGCATGAGTATACCTCAGCTTTCTCGATTTGGACTACGGTGAAAGAAATCAGATGTCTCAGCAGACTGTAGACTAGAAATTGTATCCCTGCCTACACAGATAAGAATCTCGAATGTCTCCAATTACATCGTCTTTGCAGGCCCCCCTACACTCCTCGCGCCCCTGTAGTATCGAACGTTCTTGGTATCATAGGGTGAGTACTTGAGTCCTGGAAATGGTCGTGTGCATAATCAGCAGTAAAAGTGCAGAAAGACCCTTCCCGTCACCGACATACCCTGTTAATGCTGGGTAAAAGTCTGTCTCCGCGTTTGCATGCCGCCCGGGGAGCAAGCATCTTATTCCGTCTCCAATCGTTCTCTGCATATGTTGTATGCATATGAAATTGTACCCATTCATGCCGGTAAGAAGCTGTATGCAGACTGTGGCAGTGTAACGTAGTCGCACTGAGACATTCGGATATCGTTTAGCGCACCAATTAGCAAGCGAGTTATTCGCGCACCCCACGCTTACTATTTTGACACCCGACAGTTGAGCGAAACAACATCCTACTGCATCTGTCCAAGAGGGCCACTCACAATGTCGCAACCGACTTCGTCCCCAATACGGCACCGGTGTGTACTAGGAGCGCGTATTTCGCAGGGTAGTAGAATAATGTGCCTCATTTCTGCATTTGGTAGCGCAAAAAGCACGCAATAATGGAAGGCGTTGGATGGAATCTGCGCTGTTATCTTTGACCTAGTCTTGCGTACAGGCTCATGAAGGAAGAAGGATTAGACGGACTAATTGCAGGAATGGGGCGTGAGAGATGGTAAAGACCCAGAAGTCTTGAGAATTGCCCATTCTAGCAACATGTCTATTGGCTAATGCTACCCCAGGAATAAAATCCAACCAACAAATTCGAGGTTCAGTCAATCAGTAAGAGGGAGAAATTGATGTAGCAGGTATTTACCAGGTATTGGTATCGATTTGAAACCAGTGTAGAAGTTCTCGTAGAGGCAGAGAAAGCGGCACTAATGGTTGTCTGCAAATCCTTCAGGCAACCCTCTGAATGCGCTCCCCCCTTTCCCCCGAAAGGTCAAACGAGGGTCGCTATATTGCTCATACTAGAAAAGTTATACTTATTCTTCAAGATGTGGCGGAAAAGTTTGTGACAAGTGCAACATCTTCAGGCTCTCTTTGGGCAACTTCTATTCTTCTGGAGAGATAATCGTTGTTGACAATATGTCATCACCACTGGCGGTCAGCCCCGTGGCTGTGTCAAAGGAAAATCTGGGACCTACTGTATTGATCATAGCTTGGGTGTTTGCTGCTCTTGCCTGCCTTGTCGTGGGTACTAGATTCTATACCAGAACCAAAATTGTCAAGTATCTCACTATTGACGATTGGGTCATTCTCGTCACATTGGTAAATCCTTCTCCGCAATTAGATCAATAATTCAAGCTAATGAAGGTTCTGCCATCACTAGATACTAGCACTTGGGAATAGTGCGATGTTAACTGGGTCGGTACATTGGGGCCTCGGAAAACATATTCAAACTCTCTCTCCTGAAAACACTTCACAAACGATAAAATGGGTATTCATCTGCGAGTTTTTCTCCATCATGGCCCCTGGATTTGGACGTATATCCTTTGCGCTTCTACTCCTTAATATTGTCCCACCGACTCCCTGGCGAAAACGATTTCTATGGACGATCATCACGTGCCAATTCGTGGTTGATGTTTCGACTGTCATCATTAGCTTTTCGCAATGCCAGCCAATGCAGAAATTCTGGGACCCCAGCGTCCCAGGAAATTGTTGGCCGCCACAAGTCCAAGAATATACTGGATTTTTTCAAGGGTGTTAGTATATCTCCTGGAATTGCTAATTTTGGAGCACTCGCTGATCTATCATAGCCGTCTGCTCTTTGGTGGACTTACTGCTTGCTTTGTTCCCCGTCTCGCTCTTTTGGAACTTAAATATGGAGTGGAAAATGAAGGCGTCACTCTCGCTCCTCATGGGCTTGGGTGTCTTGTGAGTTCTAGAGTGATATTATCTGGAAAGATGGTTGCTGATTGACAATCTAAAGCTCCATGATCGCTTCGATTATCAAAACAATTGAATTAAGAGCACTTAGTGAAAAAGGGGACCCCACTTGTAAGCAGCCGAAAGAGTCCCAATTGAGGAAGTACTAATTCTTGATAGACGCCATGGCGCTGCTTGCTATTTGGTGGACGTAAGTCTTCTTTACTATAATATATGTGCTGCCAGTGCTAACAATACCCTTTTAGGCTTGAAGCATATCTCGTGCTAATTGCGGCATCTATCCCAACACTCAGACCTCTCCTACGTCGCTCCGGTAACACAACAAAAGGAAACAGTGCAAGCGCTGGAAACAAAATGAACACTTGGCTCTCAAACAAGTCTTCCAAATCGCGAAATACCAACAATCCAGGTTTGACCTCAATCTCCGACGAAGGTCTTGTCTACCAGCTTGACAACGTATCTCCTGAAGCGACAGAACGCGAGAGATACAAGTCGGGTGCATATTCCACTTCCAATCCGACAAACAGAAGTAATTCGATTGATAGTAAGGTTATCAGGAAAGAAACAACGACTGAGGTGGTCTTCAACGATGCAACTTCTGTGGACAAGAAGGTAACAAGGGGGTGGTAGGGCGCTGACCTGGGAGTTATTGGCTAGAGAACTAAGAAATGGAGGTTGGAGGAATGAAATATGGGTGTAATATTAGACTATGAAAATCAATACTTCGTATTAATGGACGACCAAGACAAAATAACTACAGTAGAGTTGTGAGACATTCCATCCCAGGCAAAAGCCACTGGCTGAGAGGATGGATAGCAAGTAAATATTATCCATTTGCCTTAGAATTGATTTCACGGAAATGGATACGCAAAGGAAAAAGGGTGTTTTGGGCCAGCTTCACTACCCGCAAGAGGACTTCAAACGGCATCGCGTAAATCACGTGATACACCCCCCTTCTTCAATGGAAGGGGAAAGGAAAGAAAAGAACTGTTCACAAACTTAAACACGGCACAAGACTCTTGGAAACTATTTTTAGAATGATATGAATGACTTGAAAAAGATAGCAACGCGAGAGGTGGGCTTGTTACCGCCATAGTAGAAGTCTATTGGTCATTTTCCGACTCTTTTCTCCAGATGCCTTTTTTCTCCTGGCCAAATGCCTCTTGCAGATATTAAAATTTACTAAAACAATAATCCGTACTTCTCACATAGAGTGCAACTTCGAGTTGCGTGTCCACTTCCGAAAGGTTTTCCCGTAAAACCAAAATACCACAGTGAAGAGGCAGAAGAATAGCTGCAGAGCGAGATTCGTCATTATCGGCGTAATGAAACCAACTTCTGTTATCCAATCTGTGATGAAACTTGAAACTCCGTAGCCCCACATATTTTTGTTGATTGTGATTGCAACAAAAATTGCACCGGCGACAGGTTTGTAAGAGTCAACAGCATAAGTAGCAACAATGCCTGGAAGCGCGGAAGTTTGAATTCCTATACACGTATAGCCGATTATGACGATAACCTATTGTATCAAAGCAGTCAGCCTTGTGTCTAGATGAATTCAAAAATCGAAGCCTTACCGGCCAGGGCCACGCTCGTTGGTAGCCTACAGCCACAACGACGTTTCCTATGATTACCAAAATAATGTACGGAATAAGAGCCATTAGTCTCATCTCGGGTTCCCGGATTCCCTTATTTCTCTTCGTGAACCAGGCTGCAACAGCATCGCTGAGTGGTCCTGCGGTTAAGAGACCAACTATTATGCCACCCAGTGTTGCAAGGTTGAACAAGCCAATCTTTGAAGGAGAAAGGTTAAATGGCGGGGCAGCGAAAGCCTGCAATTGTGTGAGATTCACCATGAGGAAACCGGAGACACACCAAGACACAACAAATGCCGCAAATTGGATAATCGGAAAGAAAAACATCTGTAGGGGGAGATAAAATTCGAGAAATATGTTTCCTTCATATGGTTGGAAGAGCTTCCATTGCTGCCGAGAGGGTTTTCCTTTCCCGAGCCAGCTACCTTGAGGGGTACGATCGTGTTCCTTGCTGGAATTGTCTGTATTCTTCTCAGAAAGGATGATATCGTTCTTGTCGGAATCTTGAGGGGTTAAAGGAGCAGCGGTGCTACTTGTAGCAGCCTCTGAAATCCTTCTGAATCGAGTTTCGGGGAACAGGAATATACTGCAGAGAATAGAACATCCCATCAAGGCAACATTCAGCCACCAAAAGTTCTGGTATCCAACATACTGTGACATTGGTCCTGATATTATGGGACCAGCCTATGTATATTAGCCTCCAATTCGAGGATCGAGAGTGCTTGAGCTTACTGCTAGTGACCCAAAGTAGAACGAGAAGTACAGGGTTTGATACTTGCCTCTATTATGGAGAAAGAGAATGTCCGCAATTATCGTAGGTTGAGCAGCTTCGGACGGTGCAGCTCCAATTCCGTTCAGCCTAACGAATCAGTTAACGCGTCACTGGCTCGGGCGGAGAGAGCTTACGCGCAAGCTCCCATAAAACTGTTGTATGAGCTTGCTTTGGCTTTCCATATCAAACTTCCAAAGCATATTAATGAAGAAATAATCAAAACAGGGCGTCGGCCATAGCAGGTTTGAATTGGTACCCTGAGGATATTAGAATACGGGTTTAAGAGACAACAAGCTCCTATTTACCAGATAAAATTTGCAAAGCCAAGTGATATAATGCCAGTACTTGTGAATTTAATAACGCTCGGGAGATCCGAATGGTAAGCTTGAATGTAGCTGCCAAACATTGGTGCCTACTCTATTAGTACTGCTTCCAATTAAATGTCTGACGAAGGACCGACCAGAGCAAGCACAGAAAGTGCCTGCGAGAAAGTAACAACAGTTGCAGTAAACATGGTGACTGTTTTCCAAGTTGAACTCCAATTCTAGCCCAAGTTATCAGCAAACAAATGACGCCTTCATGAAAGAAAAGAGCTATACCAAAGGATCATGCTCGTCATCACTAGGTTGCGGCACCAAAACTGAACGAGAACCCGCAGCAGCCTTCACAAAATGAACGTGGAGTGTTCCAACATCTTCCATGATTTCTGTACCTGGATATATTTTCGTATCGAGCTCTTCCTCTAGTCGTCGCACCACCTTAGTGAAGATTAGATATTCAATAGGACAAAATTTCTGCATGAGTTTGTTAAGGGACAACTGACATCTTCTCGTAAATTCTGGTCCATCTTTTCTGTCGAACGTGGTGATAAATTGGATACTATTTGGCTTGAGGTTATATAAACCAATAATCCGAGAATTGACGACCAGAAGACAAACTGAGTGGAACTTCACTCGCGCGACTTCCACGTGGTAAATAGGTTGAATTCGTAGGATGAGAACCTTTAAACCAGCAATCTCGGAGAGCTGATGATTATGGCACAAAAGTTGATTTAAAGCGGCGTCCGTTGGAAAGTCATTATTACAAGTTTGTTTTATCTTTATTTTTAGCGTTCTGTGCCACCCGCTGCACGATGGAGAATGTTCTCGACCACTCTACTTTGGCAAGGTATTCAGTAGAATCCCTCTCGCAGGGGTAGTACATGATAGCTGTGGATCTGTCTTACGCGCTACCTTTGTGGCAGGTGCAGACCTTGTGTCGAAGCATGGGGCTGTATCTTGTTTGATTGATGCTAGCATTTCTGAAGCTCAAATTCCTCGTATACCACATGTGGCAACTTCCAACATTTTTCAGTTGGAACTAGAGAGAGCATGGAACATCACATGTATCATGCACCCCGTTTGGAAAAACATCAACACTATTTGTGCGATCGTACAGATAGCAACTGCAGTACAGTATCTTAAGGACGGAGAGATCAACTATAGGTAAGCGCATGGTGTGAGCGATCTCACAGATTGTAACTCTAGGCTTTTCGAGCTGCTGCAGAAACATCCCCTGCAATATCGGTTGATAACGACACCTTGAAGATTTTAGCGTCACTCGGTAGGTGTTTATCCTAAGGGGGAAGGAGGTGCGGAAACCTGAAGCTCATCTGGTCTTTGGATGTGACTTGGAGTGAAATTTGAATTAAAAGGTCATGTGACTGCTAACTTATTGCTACCTATTTTCTCGTAACACAAGTTTTAGGGGAAGAAACGATCAAAACGTTTATTATAGAACCATGGCCAAGAACAAGGAGGCACCCACAATCAATATACTCTAGTTCTACGCGGTCTGATCACCTAATCACTTTCTTTTGTAAAGCCCCCAGACCACCTCTGGCCTTTGGGTACATCAACTCCCACATGGCAGCTTTTGAATCGATTCTTCAATGGCTCATTGAATCCATCCTTGTGCTCAAAACAAGCTGTGCGCTGAAGACCCCATGCTGCTAAAGCATTCCAATCTTTGCACATCTTGACCTGGCCCTCTCCAGTTCCGTGAGTTCCGTCGTAATGTGCCCATCGTGGAGTGTCGTCGGCATTGCACTGAATATCTTGCCGCAGCTGATCAAGACAGTGGAGAACGTGTTGGTAGGCGATCCTTTTCTGAGACTTTTCCTCCGTATATTTTACGTACCGAAAGATGGTTCGCTATTTATTCAGATACGTTAGTTTATATGAGGCTTGCTCTGATAGTGATAACATACCAAACAATGCATATTATGAAAGCTCTGAAGCAGATATACGCCGTAATTCTCATTGTGTGGATATCGAAGCGCGCGTGGAAGGCCCATTTCCTCAACATAGGAGTCGTGCAAGGCAACAACTCCTTTATCGCCATTCCATCCTTCATATAGCTCCGAGACAGCAGTCAGATTATCGGAAGTCCACTCGGTGATTTGAGGCATTGCCTTGGGTACGTTCCGCTCGAGGTGAGCTACAAACGTTATTGCTTGGAAAGATTGAACGTTAGGCAACGATAGATAAACTTACCATACTTGGATTTTGTATGGCATTTCTTGTGGCCAAAAAGATTTGTGGAATGAAGCCCAAAAAGGAAGATATTTGTCGTGAGAGAAGAGGCCAGAAGCAAGAAAATTATGGTGATGCCAAATTTTGATAAGATTTTATTTGAGTAACGGGGTTCAAAGTCCACTTTCTCGTCCTCGTTATTGCTCGCATCAGAGAGCGAGGCTCGCGGTATGCGCTGGTAGTCCTTATCGATGGAAGTCATTGCTGTAGCTTGGGAGAAAGTTTGATCGCATGAGTGTAGTGCTAATTCCCAAGAAACTTGGGGAGTGATAAGGGTGGATAATGCTGCAGATGAAAGGAGGCCAAGTCTTTGCCATAATTGCTATTTTTCAGTAGTGTACTATCAAAAAAAAAAATCTTTCCAGAGAGGGGCTGCAAGATGCGGGGAAAAGATGCCCGTTCTAGATAGGCCTCTCTCCGGTTATCCCTGTTCTGTTCTACTGCAATGCAAGAACAGTTCGCTGGCAGTTGGATTCTCGCTTAGCTATTCGCGACCACAACCGTTCATTTCCATACTTCAGGAAGCCAGTCAAGTCATCAAATATTGAGTGAGGTTACATCATACTAAGGTAGAAGCCCCGGAAAATTGAATAAGGCTTAGCTCCTACTTGGCGCTCTTGGATTACAATCCAAAACTCGTCATTGCTACGTAGAAGATTCCTGTAAATGATAGATGCCAGTTCATCATGCTGAATGTGAGTTCAAGCATACCTGTTGTTTTAATCAACTTGATTTTGGGCATGCTATTAGCTCAAATCTCTATTGAAATAATTCAAGACTATAATTACATTGTTCAAGGAATTAGATACAAGTCATTTCACAGGGGATTATATCTGAGCTCAGGTCCGAAGTTGTTATAACAAGTCTGATATTCTTATCCTCGAGCCTCCTATTCTTTACTGTAACCGTCCTGATACAACCATGGCAGTGGTGGCTGAATCACATTCTCTCCTACAAGTATCACCCTCCTAATCAGCCCCAGCCCAAGACACATCAACCTCAGCAGGGTATACAACGGTGTCATCCGAATCATAGGTGGTGGTGCCTATTAGTTGTCAGTGGTCATCGACCCTTCGGCTCCAATGATTATCAAGTGAATAGAATAGACTGTGACCTACGGGCTTCATTGGGGAGGACCGCACCAGTGACGAAGAACGCCATGAGAGAGACGAGGAGGATTTCGATTTGCATTTTTCCGAAGTTGGTAGAGTTTTGTGCAAGTGGAATTTTTGTCTGGAAAGAGAGGTTTTGAGGACTGGAGGAAGGTTTCTTGTGGGAGATATGGATTCCTTTCAAGAAAGCCGAAGGGGAATCTATGAGATTTTATATGAGCGAATCCAAAATTCAATGCAAGTTGGCGACTTCGACTGCAGTTATTACTAATTTCTTGTAAGAACAATTGTTTGCATATTGAACCCTGTCGACGAGTCAAGGCATGCAGAACAGAAAGCCACTTCGAGTCAAAACAGGTAAATGCAAGAATTGAGCCTATAATGGGACGAAGTGGGCCAGATGTCAAAAATAAAGGGTAGTAGTCTGAATGATGAAATACAATTCGCTGTTGGCAATAACAAGTCTTCTCCCCGCACATAACTGACCAGTGCTATCACTACACCATCCTAATCCAGAAATTGCACACCGCTCGCTTTCAGTTCCCATGGTGTGTCTTATGGGCACCGGAGAATCCTTTGCTATTGCTCACTCTCCTCTTCTCTGCCCATGATTTAAGTTGCTCAAAACTTCGGCACCGCCGAGTAAAACCCCATCCAGTCACCCCACCCAAGTCAGATTCCACAGGCTCAAGAGTGGTGTCTGCAGCGCATGAGAGACTTTGCCTCAGATAATCAAAGCAGTGACGCATGTGAGCAAGAGCATCCGTATCGGGATTTCCATGCAAGGTGCTGTAAAAGTTGTGATGAATGGACCACTTCTTTTTGTGAGAGACTGCATGGTGTAATATCGTGGGTATATACTTACTAGGCAATGCAGCTGATGGATTGCAGATAGAGTGTAAACATCCGATTCGTTGCCAGGATAACGAACGGAGCCTTGACCGACTGGATACATCAGCATCTTTCAATCACACTTTCTGTATACATACTCGGCACAATAGAATCCCATGCTATCAAAGTATTGGAATCTACTTGTGGATCCTCCCCAAAGGTTCTGTTGTAGAAAAAAGTTCTCTCCTCTACATCAAGGAGGATATTGGCTATAAGAATAGTTAGGAGAGATCTGGGTAAAACAGGGTAAGTGTAGGCTTACAATTTGACCATGAATTATTGGGCAATTCGTATAGCTGGCCACATACTGATTGGCTGCAGCTGAATTGAGAGCCGACAAACGCTGATAAGACTGCAACCAAGATTATGATTGCAAGCTGTTGAAGTGTGGTTGGTACTTTAGTCGTAGTGCGGCAAAGCGCTGCTTTTCTGGTCACCGGAAGATTAAGGCGACTTTCCAATAGACTGTAGAATTTCATGGTTTCCTATGTGTGGTTTTCTGGTGAAAACAAAACTAAAGAAAGATTATTTCAAGAACTAATACTTCATGAACATGAGAAGTACCAGGTGGGGTTCGTTGTCTTGACCTGAATTGTAGGGCTCGGCTAAACGATTCCATGCAGCTCTTCAATCATCTGCACGTAAATACCTAGACATTGCAGGACTGGTCATGGGGATAAAGTGATGTGATAGAATCAGCTGTGAGCGATTATTTCCGAAAATAGTCTAGCCTCTCAGAGAACCTTCACAGGAATCGATGTGATGTGAAGTGGCAGAGTTGGGACGTATTCGCTTAGTTAGTTGCAGGAGATACTGCACTTGCCCAGAACTCCTTGCGATTAAGGTACTCTCTTGGTCCACCATTCCCTTCGTTTTACTATCATCATACTCTTTCTGTTCAACAAATTATAAAGAAAACTTGCAACAGCAATCTCTCGCGATAGCATGAGATCTATCGAAATGGAATACAAAGACGTTGCAGAGGAACCTTTGATGGTTGAGGAAGCTGAACAGAGGTTATCTGAGAGCTCAGACAGCTCAACCTCTGGAAGTAGTAATCAAAATGCTCCACGATACTGCCTTAGAAGACTTCTACCATGGTACTTTCACTGTCTTCTGATGGTCATATACACGACAGGCTTTGTTGTAGCCATACTCAGAAGCAATACTGGCCATAAAACCCATAACCTCCCTCATTATCCTTGTAAGTATGCCGCCAGAAAAAAGATAAGTATTCAATTCTGAATTACAATATAATAGTGCCTGCGAGAGAAGGACTTGAATGGGAAAAACGCAGATTTAGGACTGAACTCGATCATAATCCCTTTGTTGGAGAGCCGAGGGATGAGCTGAACCACGCATGGCATAACTTGCTTCAACGTAAGGCGCCACTGGTACCTTACGAAACTCGTTAACGAGAACACAGATGATAATATAAAGGTCCCACGGGACTACCTTGATGAATTGGGCTTGAATTCTATTTACACCAAGGACGGAAAATATGGAATAGCTTCCTTGAGCGTTTATCATAGTATACACTGCTTGGTGAGTGGCTATCAAATCTGTAAGATGTTACATCAACTAATATTCAAGCAGAAAAAGGTTCATCAGATGATGTACAAGGAGTTTTATCATGAAGGCAAGACCTCAATAACCTTAAACCGTGAAAAAAGACATGCGGGTATGTTGAACCCGTGGCCCTGTCTTAACATTGAAATCAAACGTTGACTCACACACAATTTCAGACCATTGTCTTGAATATATACGAGAGCACGTCATGTGTCAACCAGACCTTTCACTCGTCACATTTCGCTGGATCAACAACACAGCTCAGTATCCGGAGTACCCAGCTGCTTTCTATGCTACCAATTTCGACGCTGCTCAGCACACATGTGCAAAATGGGAGCCCATAGATACCTGGGCTGGTGAGAGAAGTTTTAATTTATTGAATTTCGATGAATTGGATAGGCCTGGAGTAGACGAAGAAACGGAGGTAATCGAACTTAAGCCAATCAAGGGTGAGAAGGGATATGAAGAGTCTACTGGATGAGGAAAAGATGAACTGCTCAAACTTCCAAATTGATTTTTCCTTCCAAATTAGACAAGATGAATTCCAAGTATTATCGTTTCTAACAGTGACAAGTATCATGGGCTCTAGTTCAATGTGCAGCTAAAGAGAGTTGAGGTCGCTTCCAAATAAGCCCGACGGCGAGGAGTTGCGCAGCTGCCAGGCCAACAACAACCTTCATGAAAATATCATAAGCTCTGCCAAACACTTCTCTTACCAGTAACTGCTGAACAGATGATAGAGTTGAAATTTTGGAAAGATCCTGTAGGATAAATTGAACTTCGCTCGGGGAAATGATGGACATGAGCTCGGAGGCTGCTTTGCCATTAACAATACTTCCAGAGATGGCAACCCCGAATGCTGCACCAATCATACGAACCATCGTAATTAGACTTGTTGCCGTCGCTGATAACGGGTAAGTTTCCAAAATTGGTTAGGGGGATCAGATGGGCAGTCAAACATACCGATATCTTGAGGCTTCACACACTGAGGAGTAACAAGCATCACAATACTGAATGTTGCACCAGCACCAAGACCAGCTACAATTTGGTAACCAATCATTGCTTTGGGTACAGGTCCTGAGATCGGGACTCTCAACATCAATCCTACTCCAAGCAATTCAAGAGCTGAAACTACCCAAAGATGGTAGATTATTGGCTTCCTGATCTTGCTTGCAGCTAAATTACCCAAAATAGACCCAATTGGAACCGCAACACAGAAGGCAAGAAGTTGAATCCCTGCTGTCCAAGGAGAATCTCCGTTCACAGCTTGAAATCTTTGTGGTAGGATGATCGTCAAGGCAATCATCGGAACACTATTCCAGAAAGCGATCCTATTTTTTCATTAGTTCAAACAACGCAATGAATACAGGAGCAAGGCGAGGTGATTACTGACATGAGAATACCAAGCCATATCCTATTCTGGAATAAAGTCCAGGGACAGAGGGGTTCCTGTCGTGTATTTGCACCCGTGATATACCACTCCCAGGCAAAAAACGCACCCCAAGACATTACTGCAATAACAAGCAAAGCAATAATAGCGCCCGAAGACCACTTAAAACTAACATTTGCTTCAAGCAGTGCAGTCAGAAGCGTGAATGAGCTGACAAGGAGCAAAAATGAGCCAACAAAATCAATTCTGGCTCCGAGCGACAGGAGTTTCTTGAACAATGGAACAGATTCGACAGGGGCTGTCGTACTGCGTGAGCCCAATTCTTCTGAAGCCACAATCTTATTTTGGTGGTATGGAAACTTTGCTGGCATGGCAAAATAGAGGAGACCGATTGAAAGAACGCCTGCTGGAACTCTAAAATGAAATCAGTAGAGTGTTGCTAGTGCATTTTGAAGACAACACGACTTTGACCTACATGAAAAGAAAAATCCATCTCCAAGTAGTCTTAATATCAATTAAACCTCCAAGTAAAGGACCGGCTACGGTCGACAATGCTGAAACCGCAAAGGTCATTGCCATATACATAGGCAGTTTTCCTTTGGGTACCAGTTGAAATAGAACAGCAATGGCTACAGAAAAGGCTCCAGATGCTCCAATTCCCTGAAACACTCGTAGTATAATTCTAAGATTTGATGTAGGTCAGAAGAGTTGTTTCAAATTAGCACCCCCATCCCCCCCACAGCAAGATGAAGAAAGTGGGTGCGAAGTCAATATACGTACAATTGAGAGATACTTTGAGAAGCACCGCAACCACCAGAGAAAATGATGTAGAAAACCATGGAAGAGATCAAAGTCCATTTGCGACCGAATATATCCCCTATCTTTGCCCAAACCACCAGAAAGCCTGCCACCCATGAATCAGTTTTCGTCTTGGGAATTTATGACATTGAATATGCACCCACAAGTATACGAAGTGAGGTATCCTGAAACTATCCAACTAGTATGATCGAATCCATCGAAAGAATTCGCGATTGTAACCAACGATGTGCTGACTATAGATACCTCGATATTGGCGAGGAATATGCAGATCTCAATACTATTCAAATATTGTTATTAGCACAAAAGTAACAAGACAGGTGTTATTTAGGTCTTGGAAACTGCACATACGCCACAAAGAGGAGATAGAAGCTTGAACCTGTCATATAAGTAATTTCTGGGCCAGAAGCTGGTTTCTCCTCTTCTTTCGTAGCTTCAATTGTTCCCTCAGGTGTCGAATCTCCATTTTCAACTATTTTCTCTCTAACCTCTAGTCCCTCTGTCCCATCTGTCGCGTTTCCAGGTTTTGTATCTGTCATTTCTTGGGATGGTAGAGAATGAGTCTTCGAAAGAATAATGGTGAAAGTGAAGACGTGCCCACAGGATTTCCTGCAAGGCATTCGTGGGGCGCAGAGGGCACAGGGAACGGAGGTATTGCTTCGCCGCAGCAGTTTCTTTTTCTCTTGGCATGCACACTGCTTCATCCAGATCTAGTACGATAACTGTGGTTGCCTGCAAGTAATCTATCCGCTCGACCCCTGTCTCCATGGTGCATACTGCACACATGCGTGTTGTGCATCCAGTTGTTTCAATACTCCAAATCAATACCCCTTGCTCTGGTCTTATCACATATGCCTGTTGGAATCCAACCTGCGGGCCTTCCGCATTTGTAACACTTCACATCATCTCGCAAGCAGAGCCCTGTTGTCAAAGTATTATCCGTTGGTTGTTGCCTTCTAAACACTCCTGCAAAGATACCACCTTCCTAATTCGCGACCGGTCAGCCAGGAATTTACTTTCCAACCACATGATACTTAGACGCCCAGTAACGATTCATCAAAATCATGCTTGAGATAATGTAGCAATGAATATTATTAAAAAAAACATGCTAAACGAATCAAGTGATCAGCCTAAATAACATTGAGTTTCACCCTACCAGCATGATCAGCTCATTACAATAACGAATCTCACAGGGACTGACAAACTCCTAAGTTCTTCCTCGATTGTTGACACCTGAAGAGAAAATTATTCATTGGAACATTATGCACTCATCACAGTCTGCGAGAATACTCTGTATTCACAGTTACGACTCTAATCATAAAGTGAGTGCAATATCTCAAACTCTGAAATATGCCTCGAAGTAAATTGACCATTCTGGAGCAGGTCTTCGCAGAACAGACTGGTACGAATTTTCCACTCAAAAGTCAAGAGTACATAGGAAAGAGAGCTAACGTGGCTATTATTGGGAGCAGATGTCATTCGTAGAGAACTTGGACCCGATTATGAATGGAACTTCGTCGAAGGGAGATCTTTAATACCGGTAAACATCGGTGAGTTATGATGCAAGCCTTTGGCACACCGCTAATCGATTATAGATATGAAGGATTACGCTTTCAATCACGAGGACGATCTCACATCTGCATTGCAAAACGTACAGGATTTTGTCAGCTCTAGTGGTCCATATGCCCTAATTTACGGGCTAGCTCACTCAACCAGCATCATAACTGCACTTCTGGATAAACTCGCTGAAAGCGATACACCCGCAATCCTCTTGCCCAAGGACATCAAGACAAAGGGCTTTCCCTCTACAGACTTTAACGTAACAATTGCGCAAAGTCGGGCTGCAATTCAAACACCAAAACCATCGGTTCCAAAGGATCGTGAGCAGCATGAACAAAACGTGCCCAAGCCTGTCAGCATTTGCGAACCTAAGATTCCCACGAAAGCTCAGGATACAAAGGCTTCAGTGGACTCTCCACGAACTACTCGACGTAAGGTTGATGTCCGGCTTTGTTCGCACTTTTTCTAGTTCTGTGATAGTTGAACTTTTTGCTACTTTCCATCTAATATTCTTTGTTTACAAAAAAGAGTTCCAGATATTTCATCTTCGGAATACTACGTGCCAAGTAAACTTTTTCTTCTTGATCACAACCAATAATACCAGCGGCAAACAAGAATCCTGTTGACAACAGTCAAACGATCGCATTTCTCAAGCAGTCTAGCAGCATGTAACAGCATATTCTCTTCTCTAGCAGAGTCTAGCCGACTAACTGATCAATCAACCACACAAGTTATCGAATCCCCATTTGACTTCGGGTAAGAGGCCTATTGGTTTCCATCCTGACATTAGCAATGACTTGTTTTATCTGCGTTCTAAATTGCAAATTCGATGTTTCCGAAAATGTGTTGATTTCTCGAATGACATACGAGAAATACTGTCTGATCCAAGCCGGAGTGGTCCATCATTTGCTGTTAGTATGTGCTGGGGAATATAAAGAAGGCTTAGGGGTAAGAAATTAAGGATACTACTTTGGAATAAGGAACTAATAATAAGTAGTATATAGTATCTCTTATTTGTTCTACTCCCGTCCTTTTCTATCTATACTCCTTTCTAAGGCCTATCTATTAAGTTTAGAAGGCTCTTCTATCTATTCCTTTCTAGACTAATTAATACTCCTTATCCTTACTAGGGTACTAGATAGGAAGGGGTAGGAGTACTCCTAAGACTAGGTATTATAGGTTTTAGTAGGTCTAATTAGTACGAGTACCGGGTTCGAGTACCGGGTAGTAAAACTAGTAGAAATTAGATAGGCCCTCTATAGACCCTCCCTAGTACTCCTATATATCTTTATATTATAGTAAAAAAAAGTCTATAGCTTATAAATAAATCTAGATATAAGGATATTCGTAGAGGTAAGTTTCGTAAGAATATAACCAAGGTTAGTCTTATAATAAGGGTCTTAGTATAGGCGATAATATAATTATTTATTTAAGTATTAAGAATATATAATATAGTACTTACTAATTTATATATAAGGCTAGTAATCTACTAATTCTTATTACTAAGTACTAGTTTTATACTTAAAAATATAGAGAATTTATATAAAATTACTAAATTACTAAATTTTTAAGGATTAAAAAACTTCTAAGGATATAAGTAAGGGTATTTTAGGTAGTAAAAGATTTTTAGAACCTGAAAAACTAAGGATTATCCTTATAGGGAGGTATTCTTAGTATATTTACCTAAAAAAAATCGGGACCTAAAATTTAAGGATATAACTAAGGTTATCCTTATATCTAGTATCCTTATAGCTAGGTTTATCTATAGTAACTTACGTAGTAAAAAGACTACTTGAGAACCCTCCCTAGTACTCCCACGTGCCTTTGTGCCGATATAAAAAGACTGTCACTTATGCTAGCTATATCTTTCAACCCTATTTCAGCCTTTCCTTTCTATTCCTCTCCCGAGTACAGCCTTTCCTTCTCCGCTCCTATCTAGTCGAATATTCTACTATCCTCTCCTTTACTAGGCCAAAGGCCTAGCTAGTGTATGGTATCTCCCGTCCTTTCCTCTCCTAGCTACTCGGAAAGGAGCAGGAGTACCAGAGAGTTAGCCTAGCAAAGGAGAGGAGAGCGGGTTATTTAACTGGATAGGATAGGATAAGGAGAGGCTGGGTTTGGGAGAGGAGCGCACAGGAGAGGCTAAAATAAGGCTAAAAATAAGGCTTAATTAAGCGAAGGCACGTGAGAGCGCCAGGGAGGGTTCGCTAGCAGTCTTCCATTTTTACTATATAGCATAAAGGCATGTGGGAGCGCTAGGGAGGGTTCGCTAGTAGTCTTTTTGCTACGCAAGTAACAGTCTTTTTACTACGTAAGCAATAGTCGTTTTACTATACGTCCGTAGTACGAAGGTACGTAGGAGCGCTAGGGAGGGTTCGCTAGTAGTCTTTTTACTACGTAAGTAATAGTCTTTTTACTACGTAAGTAATAGTCTTTTTACTACGGTAGGCACAGAGGAGCGCTAGGGAGGGTCTACCTAATTTCCACTAGTTTTACTACCTAGTACTAATTAGACCTACTAAAACCTATAACACCTAGCCTTAGGAGTACTCCTAACCCTTCCTATCCGGTACCCTAGCGAGGATAAGGAGTGTTGATTAGTCCGGAATAGAGTAGATAGGAGAGCCTTCTAGACTTAATAGATAGGCTTCGGAAAGGAGTATAGATAGGAAAGGACGAGAGTAAAACGGACGGGAGATACTATATACTAGGCCTAGCTCTCCTACTCTATTCCTAGGGGTTAGGATAGGAAAAGACGGGAGATACTATATAATAATAAGTATAAGTATAAGAATAAAGACTACTAGGCTTAACTACCCCTAAAGTTTACTAGAAGTAGACTATAAGGTAAGAAGTAAGTATAAATAGACTAATTTACTTTATTCATCGACTTTTTAGTATAATATACTATAAAAACTATAAATGAATAGAATCTTATAACTCTTATATTCTAATAGAAATACCCCTCTTTCTAAGTAATACTATAGAACTACCTGTAATGGGTTGGTACCCAGGATAAAGCACGGCTATGGAGTAGCTGTGCACACGCACGTGCCTTCCCCTCTTTTTGTACCTTACCGCCATATCGTCAACGCTTAGAGCAAGAAGCTCTGACCAGGC